>CM041776.1:512560179-512700851 GCA_023374045.1 Limonium bicolor | reverse complement strand
CTGGCAAAATAACTCTTTTTCTAGCGGCGGAGGAGATCCTGGTACTTATGGTGGTTTGAAGCCATCCAACCTGGATGAACTGTATGGATCTTCTGTAGATCCTACCTTGCTCCCTCAGTCACCCACTAGCTCACAAATTCGCCAAACCATGGGTATGGGTCAGTCTTTCCGTTCTAACTACTCTCCTGCTTCCCCTCTCCTCCTCCTCCCCAACAAGGGGGGATCACCTGCATCCTTCTGTCTTGACCACCCATCTGGCTTGTCAAATCCAAGGTTGGCTGCCTTTGCACAGAGGAGCCATAGCTTCATTGACCGCGGTGGAGTTGTCAATCGCATGTCTGGCCTCTCCGTTGCTCCATCTTCACCAACTGTGATGGCTTCTTCTCCTCATCATCATCAACTCTCAGACTGGCTCTATTGATGGAAAACTGGACTGGGGTGTCCATGGAGATGAGCTCAACAAGCTCAGAAAATCTGCTTCCTTTGGTTTCCGAGGCAATGGGAACAACAGTAATGGTTTTACTTCCTCATTGCCCACTGAAGTTGCCAACGATCCAGATGTCTCTTGGGCCCAATCGGACACTCCTCCAATGGAAGGTCTGTGGATCATAGCATCGATGATGAGCTGTTGCAGCAGCAGAGGCAGTACCATCTCAACAGCGGCTCAGAGATGCTACCTTCTTGGATTGAACAATTGTACATGGATCAAGAGCAGATGGTGGCTGAGAAACAAATCCATCAAAACATGGTAGCATCATTCCTCTTTATTTCTTGGTGCAGTTTTTAGTTTCTTTCTTTGGGTGGTGAAAGATTTCTAGCTTGACCGCATTCAAGACATGCCTTTGAAGAATTCTGAAATGACCACATTGCAGGACAAACACTGCTTCATGATACACAACAAAACTAGGATTTCTTAGAATTGTACACAGAAAATGGGGAGTATTTATTTCTTTTTTTATATTTATATTTATATTTGATATTATTTCATCAATTTTTATGAGTGGGGGAATTGTGAAAATGGATAGTTCAAACTTCAGGTGATTGAACTGAGATGACGATGGATTGATTACCCGTTACTTTCAACATTTGCCTCATGGGTGGGAAACGAGAAGTGTTTATTCAGTTCTCATAGAGGCAATTGTACTATTTATTTGCATTTCGTTAATTTGGTTTGTATACGCTAGTAAAAAGCTTTAATAAATAAGATGTTACAATATGCTGAGCTGTAATCTTGCTTTCAGTGTGATGAATAGAATTCCTTCCGCATCCAGGGGTGCAAATGTATATTGCTTTTGGTGGGCAAATTACCTTGGTTTGCAACACTTACACGTCCACTATTTTTTTTTCAAGGAAAAATCTGATCAAGTGATTGTTGCCTTGCCTCTTTCGAGTGGTCCTATAGTGCCTTTCTGAATAATTGAATGACAACCGTAAATCATTTAGTGGAAATCTACCTAATGAAGCCTTTAGCTTCTGCAATAACACTTTTACTACCTGCAAAAACCACTTTTCTTTCTTTTTTTCTTCCTTTTCACACCAACCTGAATTTATTCCAAGTTTATGATAAATTCTCCATTACCGCAACAAGAATATATGTTCATTTGATCTTGTTGATGTACAGTATTCTAAAAAAAGTCACGTTGAGATTCACATAAGGTATGTTCTCGTCGAGGTCCAATTTTGTTGGCATATATGCTCAATTCAAAGTCGGGAATAACATGCCCAGTATCCTAATCAAATAGCCGGCAACAATTCCTTCAAACCACAAGTTGTGAAAAAGGTGAAATGACCAAAATGTTATAATTATGATGACATAAATCTTTGGTCTTCAGCTACAGAGATGATATATCAAATATGCGACAAAGCGAACTGGAGAAAAAAGCTTCCTTCCGTACTGCTGTTCTTTTTCTCCCTTCCTTTCCCTTTTGACCTGATTTCAAAACCTTTCAACTTGAGCAGCAAATAACATAACACTGAAACAAGGAAATGGCTTTCAGTAGATGAAGAGATGTCCTAGACCCATGCCATTTCATATCCTGCTGATATCGCGACCGAATATCAGAGTTGTAAGCCAGTTGATGGCCACGTAAAATCGATTCCTCCAACTTATCACTCGTGTCAGATAGGCGGATCGCCATATGAACCAGCTCGCAAACCCTGCGAGTGATACTCCCTTTGTGTCCTGTGGAAAACATAAAGATCAGTCCCAAGAATTACATAGGTAGCTTATAAATTCAGCTATTAACTCACCTTGCTCTGTCTCAGATCCCAAGGGCCTTGTATCTGCCAAGGGTGGCCATGCTTCCCATGTGTTTGTACACAAAAGGATTGCCAAGCTCAATTTCATTTGCAGCATTGGCCCGGGCCCCTCCAGCTTGTCCAATCTTATTCAACAGCCCAGACAGATATTTCCCTTGACGCTCGGCCACCTGTACTTCCAACCAGCAAGTGTGTCAATCAATTTCTTCATGGTATTCTTAAAGCATGGTTAGGAGAAAAAAATATAAAACGTAAGGTTTCAGCAACCAAGGTGGATCAGAATTGCTGTCTCAACAGTTTCACCTGTGCTAGTGCAGGAAGAACTGGCTTCCCAGTGCTTTCAAGAAAACCAGCACAATCACCAATTGCGAACACATCCTGGACACTGGGAACTCGGAGCCACTCGTCGATACCAATCCTACGAATAAAATCAGAAAGCTTACACAAAAGAATCATTGACGATAGTGATAATCACCAAAACCCACTCATTCCAAGTTATTATGAGTGCATATGCGGCAGCTGGGTTTCACCGTTGTTCACGTCCACGGCAGACCTATGACTGATAAATGGCCAAGAACTTGATAATTTTGCAATACGCAAACTAGCTTTATTGTCTCAGTACGTGATGGGCATCAACTACGATAACTAGTTGTTAATTCATATCTTTAACATCTTGTACTTCCTATTTCTTTCTAAGTCAACTATTAACTAGTTATCCAAACAGGTACAGAAAGAGGAGTAGTAATTGTGCTGCTACCTTCCTCCAGCAGATTTGGGGAAATTAGCAGCCCTCACAAATGGGGATGGGCCAACACCAGTAGACCAAACCAAGAGACCATAGGGAACTTCAGCTCCATCTGTGAGGATTATCTTGTCATGTTGAACATCTTTGACTACTCCGCGGACTAGTCTAACTCCTGACTGAGACAAGTAGGAATTATAAGCTGGAAGAACAAAAGTGACCCACTAATGGAAACCATCGTAGGAAGTTCAAGAGTCAGACCATTACTTGATAATGATAACAGGTGTAGTGAGGGGAATCTCTACCTTAACCAACTGTTTTGTAGCATAGCGCCTGAGGCGGTCATCAAACGAAGATAAGATCTCATTTGCCTGGAAAATAAGAAGATGTATTGTGAAGGACAAACAGATAATAATGTAAGGGTAGATTCATCCTTTGCTCCACAATTGTGCCCTAGAACAAGGAACTGCATCGCATGGTTCAAACAAACAACGTATATGGAGGCAAAATACCTCAATCAATGTAACATGGATGTAATTTTTAACATGGGCATATCTCTCACGAACATCCCTCATGATAAAGTCACTAAGTTCACCACTGAACTCAACTCCAGTGGGCCCACCGCCAACAACAACGCAGTGCAGAAGCCTGCTTTTTTCTGCTTCAGTGATGCCTGATTTTCATGTCCAAAAGAAAAGAAGTCATCAGATTCTCACAGTAAGTATTGCCCAGCAAACTGATAACCCTTGTGTTACCTGGTACATCTGACAGCATCAAGTTCATGAGTAGCTTTCTCTCCTGATCTCCTGAGCATGGTGTACTTCTCTAAGAAATATGGCATGATCTAATACACCGTGGATACCAAATGTGGTAGCTTCAGCTCCACAAGCAACAACTAGCTTGTCATATGAAACCTTAAACTTCCATGGTTTTATAGCCTGGATCCCGTCAGTTACAGTTTCACAGTGTACCTACGGTAACAGAAGAAGAGAATTTTATCGTCCAATATGACCCCATTAGTTCCACGGAAAAAATGAAAGAATTTTCTTTTTTTTTCAATTCTGTGGATTAGATCAGTAGTTCCTGCGGCCAATGGACATACAAATAGCCCAATATCTAGAATAAAATCATAACAGAGATAGCTACTGCTAGTCCTTGTCAACAATGCAGATAGCAGGTTGGTGGCTTGCTTTAACCGGCTCCCTTATCTTGTCGCACTCCACAATATCAGTAGTGAAACCAATTGCTACTAATCAGATTGCTCCCTGAGCCGGGGAAGCTCCCGATCACGAGAAGCAATCTTAACTCAATCAAGAATCTAAACCTCAGTGAATTAAGTAGCTCTCATATGAAACAAGTATATCAGAAACACATTTCAGTATCAATAGTTCAACGGCAATCAATTCAACTGCATTATACCGTCACTGCCATCAAATCTATAGATTCTCTATCCAGGCTGCACGAATTCTATGAACTCAATAAAGAGGTGACTTAAAAGACAAACTTCAGTGATACAACAAAAAGAGAAAGGAGGGTCACTGAGTAAATCCACACCTCGTGATTATCGGCATCCAAGGCTGTACAGTTAGCAAGGAGGAAGTAGGAACCAGGCTCTTTAGAAATCGCCGGCTGAATCCTCCCAATTGGCTCAGCCACTGACCTAAACTCCAGGGTCCCGACACAAGTAGAAGCCAGCAGGGGAGTGAAAACCATGTGATTCCTGGGTGCAACACAGACGACATCGTATACACTCGTATCGATTGTCTTCATCAACCGACTTCCCGCCCACCCGCAACCCAGAACCCACACAACCTTGCCTTCTCATTCGTCTTGGTGGGTCCCAACCCAGCAGACTTGCCGACATCAGCCGGCGGTGACGATGGAGGATCCGGTTTGAGCGCGGGCTCGGTGGCGAATGGGAAGAATGAATTGTAGATGGCAGGGAAAGATGGTGCTGGTGAGGTTTTCCTGAAAGCAGAGGAGGGTCTTGTCAGGGCCCTAAACCATGCCATGATGTCTAACTAATAATTCGTTTTGTTACTGTGGGTTAATCAGAGGAGATGCGTTTTCTTTTGTACTGGTAGTGATGTTTGGTATTCTGGGTTGACCATCTCTCCAGAAAGACAGGACGAGATGCTTGAGCGGAAAGAAATGGAAGTAGAAGGAAAGAGCAAAGTTCGGAGTATTTTCTTGAATTTTCTTTATTTTATTCCCGCAAATTTGGAATTGGGAACGGAAAGGAAGGAATTCAATTAGACAGCAGGGATGGTGTTGGTGGCACTATGTGATGCAGGAGGTTTTGGACTAAGCGAGGCTCGGATCAGAGAAAGACAAACATCATAGGTGGCGACTGATGCGATAAACCAAGCTGCCCTTCAATGGGTTGCTGATGAGGTCTGGACCCATATGCACCGAATTTGCGTTTATTTAAAGTTTTGGCAGTAATAATGAAATTTAATCCAAATGTGGATCCAATTCGAGAATTAAACGAGACAATGACACATTACCCCCTGTTATTGAACCAACAGCCTATACAAGTCGTGAGAATTAATGAAAATATCTTGCAGATCTAAAAACCAAACATTCATTCTATTTGTAGGCAATTTCGATGCGACCCTCCGCACCCATTATGGTGTGGCAGGTCCAGCCAGCTGCTGACTGGACTGTTTTGCTGACTGGACTGTATTTTTATTATATTAACTTTAAATGATTGTAACTTTTAATATATAAGTCTAAATTAAAAAAAATTATATCATTATTCACCTAAATTCAAGCTCTTCAAAACAAGACCAGTTATGAATATGTTTTGACAACTTAAAAAAAAATATTTTTACATGTATACAATGATACACTAAAATCATAATATAATTCATAAAATTAATTTTATGATTCATTAACTGATAAGTGGGGATTATAGATTACAAACTTCGAAACCGATAAAAATTATTATTGTTTTGTAGTATATTATTATTATTGTATGATATATTTTAAATCTATATGGTGAATCATTTATTTTTCTTACATACCAAATATTGTTTTGTGGTGTATTATTGTTTAAAATTGTTATATTTATATGTTACTCATGATACACTAAAATGATGTGTGTGATTCATAAATTTGATATTATGATTCATTAAAATTGATATTATGATTCATTAACTAATAACTGAGGAATTAGATAGCAACTTCGGAACCGATAAATATTATTATTGTTTTGTAGTGTATTATTATTGTTGTTGGTGTCTTTTAAACCTTATATGGTGAATCATGTATTTTTCTTACGTATCATTCTTACGTATCAATATTGTTTTGTGTTGTATATGTTTAAAAATTTTATTTTTACATGTATACGATGATACACTAAAATGATAATATGATTCATTAGTTTTGATATTATGATTCATTAAATTGATATTATGATTCATTAATTAATAAGTGGTGAATTACATAACAAACTTCAGGAACTGATAAAATTATTTTTATTTTGTAGTGTATTATTATTGTTGTATGGTGTATTTTAAACCTTATATAGTGAATCGTGTATTTTTCATACATATCAAATATTATTTTGTATTGTATTATTGTGTCAAAATATTTATTTTTATATGTTTGTGATGATACACTAAAATAAAGATATGATTCATTAATTTTGATATTATGATTTATTAAAATTGATATTATGATTTATTAACTAATAAGTGGTGAATTAGATAACAAAATTTGGAACCAATAAAATCATTTTGTTTTATAATGTATTATTATTATTTTGTAAATAATATAAAATTTTAAAGTTATCAAAACATATTCATGTATGGTCTTGTTTTGAAGAGTTTGAATTTAGATGAACAATGATATAACTTTTTTTATTTTGGACTTATATTTTAAAAGTTACAACCAATTGAAATTAATATAATAAAAACAACAGCCCAGTCAGCAAAACAGTCCAGTCAGCTGCTGACTGGACTGCCAAATGGCAGGACTACACCCGAGCAACACACGGCTTGCCCGTGTCGTCGACTGGCTGCTATTTGTAAAGATGATTAATAAGATGTACGCGCTCTATCTGTGTAAAATACGTTTCATCACTATTTCTATATTATCAGTTGTAATGGAATATGAAATTGTTAGTGCTGTTATGTTTAGTTTGTATACTACTCCATTGTTTATATAGATGAAATTCTGGAGATCTTGTGCCTTGTCAGCATATTGCTCCTTTGTTAGCATTTGATACTATCCTTTTTAAGATGAAATTTCGAAGTTGGCATGCCATAGGAATAGGATTTATTTGTTATCAATTCCTGATTATGAAGTTGGTTGAAGTTCTACGGTTTATTGGTAGGTGTTATTTGCATGAACACGATACGTTTTAGCACCTTGGGATCTTTAGTACATGCTAGATTATTGGTTATCGCCTGAGAGTTTCTTACCTTGCTTGATTAAATCGACATATTTGGTAAACTATGAGACATAATCATCCAACCCCCCCCCCCCTTATTTGATATGAGAGCGAGTTAGAGATCCCTTAGTTGAAGGTACCTTCAACGGCTCGCACTATGGGCGAAGAGTAACCGCCACATCCACCTAGTCTATCTTCGTATGAGTTTTTTAGTTAGTTTTCTAGGATGATGATAGATACTTGGGATGTACACGAGCCACCTATTGTAAATTTTACATTCCAATTTAGTTTAGTTTATAGAGTCCTGTCATTCTTAATCTCGACTATAAAATATCAAGGATTACGACAAAGCACACTAAAGTTAACATTTCAATAAAAATTAACAATCAGAATTAAATAAAATTTAACATAACCAGGGTTAAATAAAATTTAACGGTAACAAGAATTAAATAAAAGTTGAATACAAATAGAGTTAAATAAAAGTTAACTACAACAAGCTAATACCCACTGTCTGAGTCTTAAAGATAACGCAATAAAACAACAAAAACAGTCTCAAAGTAACACAATAAAACAATAGTAACAATCTCAAAGATTGTAACACACCCCCTACCGCTAATCTCGTCATTAACGCCTAATCACCTCGTTCCTTATTACATCGCAGCGAATAATCTAATACAACCGGCGGGTGAAACAATGCCGTTAGCCACCCACGTGCTAACAAGGCCTAACTCAATACAGCATCGGTCTGATGGACCGGACAATCGAGTACTTTAAACAAATACAATTCATTCCATTACTAACCGAGTCACATAATACAATCCTCATTTCAGTTCTCAACTATACCGAGTTTTATACATAACAGATGTCGATAACACTTTCGGTCTTACTCCTCGTTCAAATACATAAGTAAAATAAATCTAACTACCCGTGCTTAACCACCATCCCCGTCCTACTCTCGAACAGTATTCATACTCCGGGTACCTGAAAAATAATGGGTGGCCCCAACGGAGCTCAGCACCTTTGCTGTATGGTAGTCGTGCAACCCGCTACTACCGGACCACACTCAACTAATTCTCATCTTAACATGTGATTGATTTTTTAAATCATGACATGAAGTGCAATAAACTATATCATGCTCGCATCATAACAAGTATTCAAACATATAATACAATCAGTGAGACTAACACATAGTTAGTTAGTTTACACAATCTCACTCTTAGGCCATGAGGGTTCTACCTCACTAATGACTCGTTCTCATTGTTCAATACCTTTCCCCATTCTCCTTGGATACTTATTTGTTCTCTTAGTTCTTTAGACACTATAGGTCTCATCTTACTTTCTCAATTGTTCTTCTCTTAAATAATTCTTAAGCCATACACATGGCCTCCGGCAGAGTCATACACAAGACTCACCACCGGACTTTTAAGTCTAGTCTTTCTTTCTTCCCCAGTTTCGACCCTACTCTGGTCTAGCATGGTGGAAAGGTTCAACTAGCTACCGGACTACTCTCTTAGTTCCTTACTTACACAAACGTCCGTATCACTACCGGACTTCTCACATTCCTAAATACTTCCCTCTCGGAGTCATAACATATTTATGTATATTAGTCTAGAAGCATCACTCTCGATGTCATCTAATGACTTAGGGAATTTACTTGAATTCCTGTATTCTCATTTAAGGGTTGCCCCCAACATTTCGTATACTTATATGTTTGATTCGTTTTCTCATACCGGTGGGATCCTCATACAGGAGGTCGATTATCTTTTATAAGGGATTTTAATTGTCCCGTATGTCTCCTTTTATTTTTCTCATAAGTTCCTAACATTGAACTTCATTGTTCTCTTAGTAAGGGTTCTTATTTCTTTCCACTGATGTTCATGTCGTGGAATGTTTCGTTTCGGTTCTCTAACCGTTAAATAGGGAGTTTTACTAGTTCCGTAACTCTTCACGTTCAAGTGAGTTCATTTAGTTTGAACTTTCATTGTTCTCTAGTTGGTAGTTCTTATGTGTTTCCCACGTTTAAGTTATCTCGTGGGACGACTCTTTTCTATGAGTCACTAACCATACGGTAATTATTTATGTTTTGGTCTACAACACTATGTTAGACCACACAATCACACAAGGTAGGTTAGCACATGCCAACAAGCATTAAGATATACATATCACATGTCGTAAACTTTTTCGTGCTTTTATCTTATTAGGTTGGCACCAAAGCAAGCAAACACACAGGTGAGAATAACACGGTGGACAACAATTTGCAAGAAACCACCTAACCAAGGGTTCACTGACATGTATCCACACCTCAGTAATTCGCAATTATCTCATCATTTTGACCCCTTCCTCAGGTACTTCTCGCACAACTGATATCATTCAGATGTTTCTATTAATATCAAGATCATACGGTATGTAACTACTTTACTCCCGTAGTTAAACCCGTTATCCCATTAATCTTAATTTTGCTCAAACGTCCTTAATTCTCAACTTCCTCATTCACTTTTAGCACGTGTTTATACTTCTTAGGACCTTTACATGTCACCAAACAAGTCCTAATCATCATCATCTAATCATTACCATTCAAATCTGAAATACCCCAAATCTAAATAATATTATTTAATCATATTTATTGGAATATAATCCAAATATAATCATTTCACGTACGCATGCAAACCCATACATGAAAATGTTACGTAAAAACAGTCGTTTCACCATAAACGCTAAAACGCCTTAGAAGCATATGGTCAAACATGACCTTGTATGACCCTCTATATTCAAACTAAATGGTCATACAAATATTATATGAATATACAAATATATTCCCTAAGCTATATTCAGTCAAATACGCAAAATGCTCGGGAGTGCTCACACCCGCTCCCTAAAGCACGAAAAGTCCGGAGGAGTGCCGAGGTGGCACGAACTCCTATAAAATTAATTCCTAGAGTTCCTAACATCATTATTTATCATTCTAAAGAGAACCCACGAAGTGTTTCCTCAAATTCAGCAAGAACCAAAGGAGGATTTCTTAGCGCTCCTTTTTGGCCGGGAGTGTCCCGATGGCCCGTAAATTATGTCACGGTTGATATAACCCCATATAACTCAATGTAACATCTTAGTATATGTTTATTTACTATAATAAGTGTTTACAAACACTTGGAACTCATAAGAACAATTGGTTTCCCAAATTTCCTTAGAGCACAAAAACACACCTTCGGGTGTCACGAAAATGCGTTTTACGCAATTACCTTGTGTTTTTGACATGCCACGAATTGGTAATCTTAAATGGGGTTATGACTCTTCTAAATAAGTTGGTGTGCTAGTCAACAAGGCTCTCTATAGGGGCCGATTTTGGGGCAAAAACTAGTATAAAAATTTGCATTAAAAAATTTATAAAAAGCATAGAACATGGTGACTCACCTTCCCATGTGTTATATATTAATGTCTAAGTATGTAGGTCTCATTTGATCATATAGCTGTCGAAATTATGCAGAAGAATAAGGCCATGTGAGCTAAGAAGAAAACAAAATGTAAAAAGGCAAAAAGTAGATCTAGATTCCTTTTCTTTTTGATTCTTATAATTTCAATGACCTAAATGCTTGGTCTTAGCTCATTAATGCCCGATCAACATGCTCCATTCAGTCCCTAAAATCGTCCTATACAAGAGAGGAAAAGACAAGTTACAACATTGAAAAATCAAAGGAATATCCTTACCTTTCTCACCTTGTCTTTTAGTTTGCATTATTTTTGCTCCACCTTGCCATGTTCTCCATTATGGCCGATTTCAATGCTGGAAAGGAGGGCATTTATTGAGCCAATAACTCATTGAATAAACTAAGGAAAAGTATAGTCATTGACATTAAGAATTAAGAAAACAAAATCAATTCCATCACTCTTCCTTGCATTTACTGAGCTAGGTCTCACTTTCTTCCTGCCCTCTTCATCCACACGGTTTAGGTAAGCTCCCTCCTCTCTCTTCTAGCTTCATATCCTTCTTCCTTTGAAGCTCTTAAGTCCTTAATGGAGTTTTAACTTCTATCTTCATCTTTAAGGTAAATTCCTAGCATTTCTTGGCAAGTCTTGAAGCAAAACTCTTCCTAGCATAACAAGGTGTGTTCGGCTTCATTTAGTTCTCCAAGGAGATTGTCCAAACCAACATTAAACCAGGAGCATCTCAAGGTAGGTTTTAAAGCTTTAAAATCCTTAAAGGCACATTTTTATGTGTAACCAAGTTCTACCTCTTCTAAGTCTCTTTTTTCTCCATTTTGATGAAGGGAAAAACTTGTTCTTCACCTACCTAGGAGTGCCGAAATTATAAGGAGCAAAGTCTAAGAGGAGCATCAAGTTTACCTAGGAGGAAGCTTGGAGATTCAAGAAGAAGTTCAGCACTTAACCACCTTTGTTAAAGAAGACTTTGGTTGACCAGACGTTGACCGTGAATTTACAAGTACAGTCTACGGTGAACGGTATGGGACTTGCAACCTGTTTTCTATAACGGATTACACTGGCTTGTGTGCTATCTGTTGTTTTGAAATAACGACCAAAGATATTATATGTAACTGTTGTTTTTACTCTTGCACACTGTGGTATTATTTTATTTGCGTGATTGTTGCTGACTACAACGTGTATGTCCCACGCATACAAACACTACTATACCAGTGGATTAAATACCCACTGCGTTTCAGTATACGAGGACTTGTACTCAGTCTCTCACTAACTTCACTTTATAACATACGTCATTATCCTAAACGTGATAATTGACAATACACATTGTGTTCTTGTTTAACGTCTTTATATGACACTTAACAATTATATACTCGAGATGAGGACCCAGTTGGATCTGGCCATGCATGCTACGGGAGTTGTACCTGTCTCAGGTCGTCTCCTACTACGTCGCGACGGAACATTCAGTTGGGAGGAAACTTTATTCCTTCCGGGATTCAAATGCCCTCAGTCGAGGAAGACTTTATTCCTCTAGTGGTTCTTATTTCCCACGCCATTCAGTTCAGGGTTTGACTACGTCATCTCCTGGGGTTTTTTATACCCACCTTTCTTTATAACGAGGTCACTATACCTCCACTATTTCAGATATTCAGTTATAACTGTCAGTCCCATTGTGTGGACCGACTATCAGTAAAGAATTTCAGTTCAGCTAACTCGACCTTCTGTGTCTGGTTCTATGTGACATTATTGTCCTTGTATGGATATTGTTATTATCAGACTATGCTTGTTTTACAGCTTTATAAAAAATGAACTGCATGTATTCGACAAAGTAGTTTGGTGTGGCCCGGTAGACGATGGCCGCACGTTTTCCATACCAAGCATTGTTTGCTGAGCCCCTTTGGGGGCACCCCCATTTTTCAGGTACCTGAAGATTGAGAAGTTCACTACACTGATGTAGGTGGGGTAGACCAGCTTTGGGAGTCTACTAGTAGTTTTTGTTTTATTTCAGTATTGTACTTTTTGAGTTTGATTCCTAGTATCTCGGTTGTATCTGTATTCCAGACCGTGACATTGAGGATTGTATTTGGACTTAGCCTTGTTGGTCCACAAGGGTGGCCACGGCATTGTAATACCGAAGCCCCCGGTTGTTTGTATTTATTTCCGCTGCAGTTGTATTTTATTCGGGAGTGATCGCCGTTCAGTTTATTGGATTTCGGGTTGGGGTATCAAAAATGGTATCAGAGCGTAGTTACGCTCTGGATACAAGGATACACCGAGATTAGGATATCTAATACCTTAGGTTAAGGGTTGAGAGATAGTATTGAAAGGAGTTTAAGTTAGTTTTACTTATACTACTATCCAAGACCAAGATAGTGACCTCAGTGTCTAATATACCTCAACATCCTGCAGATGTCAGGAAGAGGAGGACGACGTGGACAGGCCGATGAGGAGCCATCCGTCAGGCTGGCAGACATTGCCACCTTAATTGCTCAGGCATTCGCACAGGCGGGGGTTGGACAGCAGCAGCAGCTACCTCCACCACCACCACCCCAGAGATCGAGATTGGGTAAGAGTTGGCTGATCTAAGGCCAACTGCATTCAAGGGGCAGACTGACCCTGCTCACTTGGAGACCTACTCATGGAGATGGAGACAGCGTTCGAGACGCTTGCCAGTCCCAGCTAGGGAAAAAGTAAGACTTGCTGCCTTTTATCTGAAGGATGCAGCTAGAGATTGGTGGAACATGGTGAAGCGACCACCTGGATGACCCAGCTTTTACTTGGGGACATTACACTTCACTACTTAGGGGCAAATACTACCCCCGCCCACACCAGGATGGTGAAGACTAGGGAGTTTGATGCATTGAGCAGACGGGAAAGATGACCGTTGATGAGTATTATGCTAAGTTTTACTTCACTACTCCGACTACTACCCGGCATAGGATACTCGGACAGCGGTGTTGGTCGACTGATTCTACGGGGGACTGAGCCCTCGACTTCAGTTTGGGATGGGGACAATCATCCCCACCAGTTTGCAGGTAAAACAGAAAGACATAATCAGTTGGAAATCTTATTACATACTATACCCCATCAGGGGAGAATTGGAGATTAATATCTTGAGATTTCAGGAATGCTACCATGCTGCTTCCGTAGTGGAGATCACTTGTAAAGAGAAGGATGCTTTGAGCTCCCAAAAGAGAGGACGGACCTGGTGGCGAAGATGCCAAGCAGGGGAACTCCAACAGAAGGAACAAACCTTATCAGAAGGGACAGGGGTCCCCGAAGGGAAGGGGACCCAAACTACTGGGAACCCCCAGTCGGGAACCCACGAGAGCAGCAACTACACAGAAAACCTACCCATCTAAGGGTAGAACTCTAAGTTAAATTTGAGACTTTTGTGATTACTTCAGTACCTTTGGGATGTATAATGACCTTGATTGTGTTAGGTTCCGGACATGGCTCAAACACGGGCCAGAAGTATGTCCGCCGTTTCAACTGTAAGCAATGCGGAAAGGACCACCCCGACGTTGACTGCCAAGGGGAGAAAGTCATGTGTGCCGCTACTAGTCATATACGGGCATCGTGCCTTCGAGTGTATCCGGAACCCGGAGAGCAGGAACTACCCCCGCCCGGGAGCAAGCCAACACCGGCCCTAAGAATGGAGCTAGCGATACTCGCCCTCCACCACAACCAGGCTCAGGGGTATAAGGGCAAAGGCCCAGCATCGGGACCCGCCCTACATGTCATGGACCGCTCAGATGAGGCTGGTCCTTCTTCTTACTTCTAACCCAGGTATTTCTAACCATGTGAACCTTTATTGAACAATGATGTTGTGAATGAGTGCTTGCATGCCTTGATTGCCTAATGAAAAGGAAAGAATTAGTAAGACTCACTAGAAAAATTTTGAAAACCACGTAGGAAGCTATAAGATATGCTTTCCTATCCCCTCACCGCCCTCCCTGGAAGAAAAACATTATCAAAATACAAGAACCAGGAAACGAACAATGTAAGGTTATCCAACCAGGTTTGATACTACTCAAAGGATACCTAACGCCGGAGACACAAATTGGCAATCATCAGAAGATGTCAAGAATTGGGGAGCAGGACCAGGAGGGTTCTACACTCCAGAATTTCCAGGAGGATCAAAAATGAAGCTGAAAATGATGTGCTTAGGAAAGGATTGGAATCCTCACTCAAAGACCTACCAAGATACAAGAAATGGAGATGGAGCACAAGTGCCAAAAATCCCAGAAGAATTTTTACAAATTGTGGAACAAGCAGTACTACCCGACCGCTCAGCAGATGGAAGAAGATCCAGTTCCCACTTAAGGGCTGATCTATGTATCATCAACTTCTATGAAGAAGAGGCCGTTTAGGGCTACACCAGGACACAATGATGAAACAAAGGGTCCCTTGAACAGGGGATCCCAGTATTATCTTTGTCTATTGGAGATGACGCAGAGTTCCTTTATTGCGAGCAGAAGCGTGTGGACCTTGCAAAGAAAATTATATTGAGTTCAGGAGATGTTTTAATAATGGGTGGAAAGTCAAGGTTGCTATACCATGGAATTAAGAGGGTTAAGCTAAACACAGCACCTTCGACAGTGATAAACACCACTCACATGAGACCAGGAAGATTAAGTTTGACTTTTAGAAGTATTAGTGTTGTAATTTGTTTTGGACATCCGAAAGGAGATCATATCATCAGTGAAGCATTATTGTCACGAAAGTGAATGTCTTTAGACCCCATCATATACCAAAGTACTTACTCAGATTCTGTTTTAGGTTGTGCTAAGGAGACGGAAGGTGCCTTAAGTATACTTACTGAGGAGGAGGCCAGCAAGGCGGCGCGATCCTCACTGGTACCTTTCCGTTAATGGAGTGATTCATTAGTACTGTTCGACTCCGGAGCCCTCACATACTTCGTTTCGCCTACGCTTGCGGGGAAGTTGGGGCTAGACGCAGTAGAGTTACCTGATTTTAAGGTGGCACTCCCGTCTAAGGAGAAGATCAGTTGCACTCGTCTTTATAGAGGAGCCACTATCAGTATTAAAGAGGAGAATTTTCTATTGACCTTATTGAGTTCAGAGGTCTAGGATTCGATGTTATAGCCGGGATGGACTGGCTGGGCGGCATAGAGGCCGCATTCTTTGTGCAGAGCGCAGACTGTTGCTTAAGAGCCATCAGGAGTGACAGTATCTTACCGTCAAGAGCCCTAGAGCGCCATCGATAAATGTTATATCTGCTATGTCCATGTACAAGCACGTCATGAAGCAGAAGGAGTATATCTATGTTATGTTCAGAATGTAGAGCATGACCCTGATTTTGATCCAGCTATGCCAGTGGTGTCGGATTTTCCAGATATTTTTCCAAAGGAACTTCCAGGCTTACCGCCATCCAGAGAGGTAGAGTTCTCCATCGAATTACTACCAGGTACGGTCCCATAGCTAAGGCACCGTACCGTATGGCACCAGCAGAGATGGCTGAGTTGAAGGAGCAGTTGAAAGATTTATTGGACAAGGGATACATACGACCTAGCGTATCTCCTTGGGGAGCACCAGTGCTTTTGTGAAAAGAAGGATGGAAGCCTTCGTTGTGTATTGATTACAGGGAGCTTAATGCAGTATCGGTGAAGAATAAATATCCACTACCACGGATTGATGATTTGTTTGATCAGTTGAGAGGAGCAAAAGTGTTTTCGAAGATCGATTTGAGATCAGGCTACCATCAGATACCCATCAGGGAGCAAGACATAGAAAAGACAGCATTCAGAACACGGTATGGCCACTATGAGTTTACAGTTATGCCTTTTGGCTTGTCAAATGCACCTGCAGTCTTCATGGATTTGATGAACAGATTATTCAGAGAGCAGTTGGATAAGACCGTGGTTGTATTCATCGATGACATCCTCATTATTCAAAGTCTAAGGAAGAGCATGAGAGTCACCTCCGACATGTACTTGAGATCTTAAGGGAGAACCAGCTTTATGCTAAGTTCTCCAAATGTGAGTTTTGGTTGGACAGAGTTTCCTTTTTAGGACATGTTATCTGATGCTGGGATCGCAGTGGATCCAGCAAAGATAGAAGCAGTTCGCACTTGGCCTAGGCCAAAGACAGTTACGGACATCAGGAGTTTCCTTGGTTTAGCAGGTTACTACAGAAGGTTTGTCAGAGACTTCTCCAAAATAGCCAAACCTATGACCAGCTTAATGAAGAAGGATGCACCTTTCACATGGACTACTGAATGTGAGACCTCATTCGAGCTTCTGAAGAATGCCTTGACATCAGCACCAGTTTTGACTATACCTGAAGGCACAGAGGGTTATGAAGTTTACTGTGATGCATCAGGTAGGGGATTAGGGTGTGTACTCATGCAGAATGGGAAGGTAGTCGCCTACGCTTCCCGACAGTTGAAGAAACATGAGGAAAACTATCCCACACATGACTTGGAGCTTGGAGCTATTGTTTTTGCTTGAAGATCTGGCGCCACTACCTGTATGGTGTCCAGATGACCGTATATTCGGATCACAAGAGTTTGAAGTATGTATTCACCCAAAGGAGTTAAACATGAGACAAAGAAGATGGGTTGAATTTCTTAAGGACTATGATTGATTTGCAGTACAAGGAAGGGAAAGCTAATGTTGTAGCAGACGCACTGAGTCGACGAGCACATTCCCTAAATGCCATTGTGGCTAGCTCGAGTCTTATGGACGACATACGTAGAGCACAGCAGAGTGATCAGCGAATGATGGAGATCAGTCAGAAGTTGTCTGACGGTACATTTGAAGGTGGGAAGTATGAGTTCCAGTTACATGATGATGGACTCATCAGATTGAAGGGAGATTGTGTATTCCCAGAGACAGCACAGATATTAAGGAGCATATTCTTCGAGAGTCCCACACTTCTACCACATCTGTCCATCCAGGAGCTTCTAAGATGTACAAAGATCTAAAGAGGTATTTCTGGTGGAGTGGTATGAAGGGCGACGTGACAGAGTATGTGATTCGATGTCTCACTTGTCAGAAAGTGAAATTCGAACATAGACGACCAGGAGGTATGGTACAGTCTATGCCAGTTCCAGAGTGGAAGTTTTATGATATCTCTATGGACTTCGTGGTGGGACTACCACCTACGAGAGGAGGACTTAATATGATTTGGGTTGTTGTTGATCGACTGACTAAGGTTGCTAGGTTTATTCCGATGAAAGACACTTGGAAAGTGCCTAAGTTAGCAGAGCTATTTGAGAAAGAGATTATCAGACATCATGGAGTTCCAAAGACTATTGTTTCAGATCGAGATACTAGATTTCTCTCACGATATTGGCGAGCTACTCGCGAGCACTTGGCACTGAATTGAAGCTTAGCACAGCATTTCATCCTCAGACAGATGGTCAGTCAGAGAGGACTATTCAGACCTTAGAGGACATGCTACGAGCATGTGCCTTGGACTTTCAGGGCAGCTGGATAGATAGATTACATCTCATCGAGTTTGCTTACAATAACAGCTATCACGCCTCTATACAGATGTCACCTTTTCAGGCTTTATATGGCAGACCATGCCGCACACCTTTGTGCTGGGACGAGTCTAGTGAGACCGTCATCATTGGGCCTGAGTACTTGGAGCAAGTCCAGGCAGAAGTTCAGCAGATCAGAAACAATATGAAAGCAGCACAGGACAGACAGAAATCATATGCTGATGAGAGGCGACGAGACCTTGAGTTCGCAGTTGGCGACCAGGTATTTCTACGAGTTTCACCCATGAAGGGTGTATTCAGATTTGGTCAGAAGGGCAAGCTAAGCCCGAAATTTGTAGGACCCTACGCTATCATAGAGCGGGTGGGCCTAGTGGCATATCGACTTGATTTGCCAGCCGAGTTGGGCAAAGTACACAATGTTTTTCACGTGTCTCAGCTTAAGAAATACATGCCTCATCCTTCTCATGTTCTACAACCAGAGACACTCTCTTTAGAACCAACAATGCGGTATGTGGAAACACCGCAAAGAATCTTAGATAGAAAGACACGAGAGACTCGAAACAAGTCTGTGAGCCTCGTGAAGGTTCTTTGGTCGAACCACGATGTGGAAGAGGCCACATGGGAACTCGAAGCTGATATGCGAGCGAAGTTTCCCTCATTATTTACCGACTAGGCACTTTAGTCTAGGGTACGGGGGCGTACCCCTTCTTTTTGGGGGGTAGAGCCTTTTTCATTTTTGAGTTTAGTGTGCACTTTGTTGCACCTTTGTGCATTGCATTTGTTGCTTTTGTGCATTTCAGTTGTTGCACTTTTGTGCATTTCAGTTGTTGCACTTTTGTGCATTTCAGTTGTTGCACTTTTGTGCATTTCAGTTTGCAGTTCTTGTGCACTGTTCTTCAGTGACACCTTGTCTTGTATGTTCTTGTGTAACACTGTTTTGAATGTACCTTGTACTTCTACTTGATTGTGTGTACTTCATTACACTACAATGGAAATATTATATGCACTACGTTGCACCATTTGAAATGAAAAGTGACTATGTTTTATACAGTATATATGTCCAAGTATTCTGTTGTGTTGATATACACTATGAACTTAGGGATATAGAGACTTGGGACTTGATCCCTAAAAATTAGATTGAGTTGTGGATACTTAGTGGAACTTGATTCCCCCACAACCTTATACTTTAATATGAGACTTCGGGGCGAAGTCCTTTTTAAGGGGGGTAGATTGAAATACCCCAAATCTAAATAATATTATTTAATCATTATTTATTGGAATATAATCCAAATATAAATCATTTCACGTACGCATGCAAACCCATGCATGAAAACGTTACGTAAAAACAGTCGTTTCACCATAAACGCTAAAACGCCTTAGAAGCATATGGTCAAACATGACCTTGTATGACCCTCTAATATTCAAACTAAATGGTCATACAATTATTATATGAATATACAAATATATTCCCTAAGCTATATTCAGTCAAATACGCAAAATGCTCGGGAGTGCTCACACCCGCTCCTTAAAGCACGAAAAGTCCGGAGGAGTGCCGAGGTGGCACGAACTCCTATAAAATTAATTCCTAGAGTTCCTAACATCATTATTTATCATTCTAAAGAGAACCCACGAAGTGGTTTCTCAAAATTCAGCAAAAACCAAAGGAGGATTTCTTAGCGCTCCTTTTTGGCCCGGGAGTGTCCCGATGGCCCGTAAATTATGTCACGGGTTGATATAACCCCATATAACTCAATGTAACATCTTAGTATATGTTTATTTACTATAATAAGTGTTTACAAACACTTGGAACTCATAAGAACAATTGGTTTCCCAAAATTTCCTTAGAGCACAAAAACACACCTTCGGGTGTCACGAAAATGCGTTTTACGCAATTACCTTGTAGTTTTTGACATGCCACGAATTGGTAATCTTAAAAAGGGTTAAAATGACCTTCTAAATCAGTTGGTGTGACTAGTCAACAAGGTCTCTATAGGGGCCGATTTTAAGGGCAAAAACTAGTATAAAATTTGCTTTAAAAATTTATAAAAGGCTTAAAACATGATGACTCATCATCCCATGTGTTATATTACTTAATGTCAAAGTATGTAGGTCTCATTTGACCAGCTGTCGAAATTAGGCATGACAAGGCCATGTGAGCTAAGAAAAAACAAATGCAAAAAGCAAAAGTAGATCTAGATTCCTTCTTTTTGCTTTTCTTACAACTAAGCTTCTTCCATGTTCTTCCTTGGCTCTTCATGGCCGGTTTTTGAGCTCCATTCAGACCTAATTCGTGACTACATGAAGAAGAAGACAAGCCAAGTACATTGAAAAATCAAAGGAATATACTACCTTTTTACCTTGTCTTCTAGCCAAAATAATTGTCTTTCCAACTCTTGCTTAGTCACACCACATGGCCGGTTTTCATGCTGGAAAGGAGGCATTTATTGAGCCAATAAAATAATAAACTAAGGAAAAGAATTGTCAATGACATTAAAAATTGACAAAACAAAATCAATTCCAATTGCTTTTCATTTACGTGAGCTAGGCTCATTTCCCTCCTTGCACTTTCTCCACGGTTTGGTAAGCTCCCTCCTCTCTCTTCTAGCTTCATCTTCTTCCTTTGAAGCTCTTAAGTCCATTAATGGAGTTTTAACTTCTATCTTCATCTTAAGGTAATTCCTAGCATTTCTTGGCAAGTCTTGAAGCAAAACTCTTCCTAGCATACAAGGTGGGTTCGGCCACATTTAGTTCTCCAAGGGATTGTCCAAACCAACATTAAACCAAGGAGCATCTCAAGGTTATCTTAAGGTAGGTTTTAAAGCTTGAAATCCTTAAAACACATTTTTGTGTAACCAAGTTCTACCTCTTCTAAGTCTCTTTTCTTCTTCATTTTGATGAAGGAAAACTTGTTCTTCATCTACCTTAGGAGTGGCGAATTATAAGGAAAAGTCTAAGGTAAAGTCTTGTAAAACTACTTCCAAATCTACTTAAGATCTTTATTCAAGATCTAACTCCTAAACACCTTCACCTCTTGCATAAAACCGAAGAGGAGCATCAAGTTTACCTAGGAGAAAGCTTGGAGATTCAAGAAGAAGTTCAAGCACTTAACCACCTTTGTTAAGAAGTAAGTTTACTAAGTAAATCTTTATGTTATAAGCTTTGTTAAGCTTCTAAAAATTGTACAAAAATTATGTACACCTCCTAGGTTAATTAATACCGAAACTATGGTTTTATATGCCAAAAATATAATCTATAACATATATAGAAAATATTTACCTTAAGACACATTTTTGTGTCACAAAATTTATTTATGTTACAAATTAATTAAGGCCGAAATGTCTTGGGCAAAAATGCTTATTTTGAGCTAAGAATATATAAGACATTACAATAATTTATACATGAGTTATATGACTCTATGAATTTATGTACATTTATTATGACATATAAATCCACTTTTATATACTATATGGTCACTAAATAAATATGGCCGAATTACCTAAGTGTTAAATAGGTTTAATGACCTACTTAGGTATATAAACTTATATCATAAAGTTTGTGAGTTAAAAATACTTTATTAGAGCTTAAATGGCTAATTAATTAAGTTATGTGGCTTAAGTAATTTTTACAAAGTTTAGTGGGTTTAGTATAAAAACCGAGAGCTAAAGGGGTACTTAGTGTAATTATGAAATAATATAAGGTTAGGAATTAAGTTTATGAATTTTAGATAATTTAAACAGTGTTTAATAACTTTATAAAGTTTTGGGCTATTATGTAATTTATAAAAGTTGATGAAAGTTTAGAATTATAGTGGGCGAATTCATAATTAAGAGAATTATTAGTTCACTTTCGAAATTTTGAAGGAATTAAATATTTAGACTATAGTTTATAAGTTATTAAGTACTATTAAAAGTTTTGGGGTGAAAATGTAATTAATGGAAAGTTCAAGACCAAAGCCGAATTCTTTGGGGTTAGTTTGGTAATTTAAGAATTTATATATATATTCGGCATTTATGGAGAATTAAAATTAAAACTATAGTTTACATGACATATGTAAAGTTATAAGATTTTGTGGTTAGATTGTAATTATAAGAATAAATTATTAAGCCGAATTTAAGGGGCTAAGTTGTAATTTTTGAGAGTTATAATATTTAAAAGCTATATACCAAAATATTAGGGTGGCTTTGTAATTTAGCTAAATAAGAGAATTAAAACTCTATAATAAAGAGATTAGAATTTAATATAAAGTTTATGAATTAATGTGGTTGTTTTGTAAATAACCGAAATATAAGGGTAAGAATTTAGATTTAAATAAATATAGGTCCTACATGGATTTGGATTTTGAGAATTAGAAGAAAGAATTTTGATTAAAGGAATTATGGAATTAAACTATGGCTTATGTTATAAGGAATTAAAAGAAACAAAATATTTATGTTAAAAGGAGAATAATAAAACTATAAGAATTTATGTCATTGTAAGACATTTAAATATAGTTAAGAAATTATAAGTTGTTATGTCACTAGACAATTAAAATAAACAACAAATATAGTACATGAATATATGAATACATATATGTACATTAAAGGATTTATAAATAAATCAAAAGGAATAACAAATAAGTTATACATAAATCATGAGGTAATTAAAAGAAATAAACCTCACATGAAATAACAAATAAGAGATTTGTTAAAAGATCCAATAGATCATTATATAAGGGTAACATAAATTAACCCTCTCAGTTAATCCTATTCTAGGACTTTGTTTGACCAGACGTTGACCGGGAATTACAAGTACAGTCTACGGTGAACGGTATGGGATTCTTGCAACCTGTTTTCTAACGGATTACACTGGCTTGTGTGCTATCTGTTGTTTGAAATAACGACCAAGATAATTAATGTAAACTGTTGTTTTACTCTTGCACACTGTGGTATTTTTATGTGCGTGATTGTTGCTGACTACAACGTGTATGTCCCACGCATACAAACACTACTATACCAGTGGATTAAATACCTGCGTTTCAGTATACCGAGGACTTGTACTCAAGTCTCTCACTAACTTCACTTTATAACATACGTCATTATCCTAAACGTGATAATTGACAATACACATTGTGTTCTTGTTTAACGTCTTTATATGACACTTAACAATTATACTTCGAGATTGAGGAGCCCAGTTGGATCTGGCCATGCATGCTACGGGAGTTGTACCTGTCTCAGGTCGTCTCCTACTACGTCGCGACGGAACATTCAGTTGGGAGGAAGACTTTATTCCTTCCGGGATTCAAATGCCCTTCAGTTCGAGGAAGACTTTATTCCTCTAGTGGGTTCTTATTTCCCACGCCATTCAGTTCAGGGTTTGACTACGTCATCTCCTGGGGTTTTTATACCCAACCTTTCTTTATAACGAGGTCACTATACCTCCACTATTTCAGATATTCAGTTATAACTGTCAGTCCCATTGTGTGGACCGACTATCAGTAAAGAATTTCAGTTCAGCTAACTCGACCTTCTGTGTCTTGTTCTATGTGACATTATTGTCCTTGTATGGATACTTGTTATTATCAGACTATGCTTGTTTACAGCTTTATAAAAATGAACTGCATGTATTCGACAAAGTAGTTGGTGTGGCCCGGTAGACGATGGGCTGCACGTTTTCCATACCAGCATTGTTTGCTGAGCCCCTTTGGGGGCACCCCCATTTTTCAGGTACCTGAAGATTGAGAAGTTCACACACTGAGTGTAGGTGGGGTAGACCAAGCTTTGGGAGTCTACTATTAGTTATTGTTTTATTTCAGTATTTACTTTGAGTTTGATTCCTAGTATCTCGGGTTGTATCTGTATTCCAGACCGTGACATTTGAGGATTGTATTTGGACTTAGCCTTGTTGGTCACAAGGGTGGCCAACGGCATTGTAATACCGCCCGGTTGTTGTATTTATTTCCGCTGCAGTTGTATTTTATTCGGGAGTGATCGCCGTTCAGTTTATTGGATTTCGGGTTGGGTACTACTATACCAGTGGATTAAATACCTGCGTTTCAGTATACCGAGGACTTGTACTCAAGTCTCTCACTAACTTCACTTTATAACATACGTCATTATCCTAAACGTGATAATTGACAATACACATTGTGTTTTGTTTAATGTCTTTATATGACACTTAACAAATATATACTTCGAGATTGAGGAGCCCAGTTGGATCTGGCCATGCATGCTACAGGAGTTGTACCTGTCTCAGGTCGTCTCCTACTACGTCGCGACGGAACATTCAGTTGGGAGGAAGACTTTATTCCTTCCGGGATTCAAATGCCCTTCAGTTCGAGGAAGACTTTATTCCTCTAGTGGGTTCTTATTTCCCACGCCATTCAGTTCAGGGTTTGACTACGTCATCTCCTGGGGTTTTTATACCCAACCTTTCTTTATAACGAGGTCACTATACCTCCACTATTTCAGATATTCAGTTATAACGGTCAGTCCCATTGTGTGGACCGACCATCAGTAAAGAATTTCAGTTCAGCTAACTCGACCTTCTGTGTCTTGTTCTATGTGACATTATTGTCCTTGTATGGATACTTGTTATTATCAGACTATGCTTGTTTACAGCTTTATAAAAATGAACTGCATGTGTTCGACAAAGTAGTTGGTGTGGCCCGGTAGACGATGGGCTGCACGTTTTTCCATACCAGCATTGTTTGCTGAGCCCCTTTGGGGGCACCCCCATTTTTCAGGTACCTGAAGTTGAGGAGATCACCACACTGAGTGTAGGTGGGGTAGACCAAGCTTTGGGAGTCTACTATTAGTTAATTGTTTTATTTCAGTATTCTACTTTGAGTTTGATTCCTAGTATCTCGGGTTGTATCTGTATTCCAGACCGTGACATTTGAGGATTGTATTTGGACTTAGCCTTGTTGGTCACAAGGGTGGCCAACGGCATTGTAATACCGCCCGGTTGTTGTATTTATTTCCGCTGCAGTTGTATTTTATTCGGGAGTGATCGCCGTTCAGTTTATTGGATTTCGGGTTGGGGTATTACAGGCCTGGGTCGCGTTCAGTTGGACGAGCCCACCCTTGGTGAAAATCGGGAACTCAAAACGAAAATGCTCCCACCGAGTTTCAAACTCGGTACCTCAGCACTCTCCTCACGCATACTCTACCGGTTGAGCTATGACGGAATTCATTAAGTAAATCAATAAAATAAAAGAAGAATCATGTTGTGAGCTGAAGCAAAATAAAGAAAATGATTTCGCTCATGCCAAGAATCAAACCCGAGACCCATGGGTTTGTATGACGAGTACCTTAACCAATTAAGCTGGGTTGAATTTTAGTATACACATGAGAGAGAGAAAAAATATAATAGCTCTAACTTTGACTAAATAACTCTTCTAAAAAGCTACGAATCCAAAAGAAAGTATGCGACAATACGAGAAGATTAACCTAATGGCATGAAATTATGGAATACAACTAAAAATAATGTTCAAAACGTAACGAGATATAAATAAAAGAATAGCACATGTACATGAAATAATAAAAATAATGTCCGCGTAATGGAGATAAAACCTATAAAATGAACGAAAAATAGTAGTAAAAAAAGACACATAAAATGATAGAAATAGTGATGATAAAATAATGAGGAAATCTAAAGGAAATAATAACATGGTCATAAATAGAATAAAAGTAGGAATCAATCGAGTACATAAAATAATGCCAGGTTATAACGAAACAATGAAATGATTGAAAACAAAGGCAACAAAAAGTATACAAAATAAAGTAGATTAAAACAGATTACGATAAAAGGCTCGTGCTCCTTTTCATGAGGGTGTGCGATTTGAAAGATCGATAAGAGAAACTCCTTTTTCGAAAACGGGGACGACCGCTTTATTTCTAAAAACAAGCTTGTTTTTGTATTTTCGTTTAAATATAAAAACACGTGAGAATTTTTGGTGTCTACAGATGGCTCCCCTTGATTCAATTCTGCAGTAGAAGGCTTGCAAAATTGGATCAAGGTTGACGGGACGCCGAAAATTCTCACTACGGTTTTGTATTTCTAGGCGCAAAATATGAATGCGATATGAATGGGGGCTTAAGACGGGCCTAGATTGTGGTGATCGATGATATGAGGACTAAAGACAGGCCTCAACTAGATCTCGGTATCTAGCTCTAGGACTAATGATGGGCCTAGAATACAATCAATCGACCTTTGCATGAGGGCTAAAGACAGGCCCAACTAGACTCGGTGTCCAGCTTTAGGACTAATGACGAGCCTATAATGCATCTTTGAATTGTACGAGGACTAACGATGGGCCTCAACTAGATCTCGATGTCTAGCTCTAGGACTAATGACAGGCCTAGAATACAACCGGTATATAAGTTATACATGAGGGCTAATGACGGGCCTCAACTAGATCTCGGTGTCTAGCTTTAGGACTGATGACGGGCCTAGAATGCATCTTCGAATTGTATGAGGACTAACGACGGGCCTCAACTAGATTTCGATGTCTAGCTCTAGGACTAATGACGGGCCTAGAATACAACCGGTATATAAGTTATGCATGAGGGCTAATGACGGGCCTCAACTAGATCTCGATGTCTAGCTCTATGACTGATCACGGGCCTAGAATGCATCTTTGAATTGTATGAGGACTTACGACGGGCCTCAACTAGATCTCGATGTCTAGCTCTAGGACTAATGACAGGCCTAGAATACAACCGGTATATAATTTATGCATGAGGGCTAATGACGGGCCTCAACTAGATCTCGGTGTCTAGCTCAAGGACTGATGACGGGCCTAGAATGCATCTTCGAATTGTATGAGGACTAACGATGGGCCTCAACTAGATCTCGATTTCTAGCTCTAGGACTAATGACGGGCCTAGAATACAATCGGTATATGGGTTATGCATGAGGACTAATGACGGGCCTCAACTAGAACTCGGTGTCTAGCTCTAGGACTTATGACGGGCCTAGAATGAATCTTCGAAATATATGAGGACTAATGACCGGCCTCAACTAGAACTCGGTGTCTAGCTCTAGGACTAATGACGGGCCTAGAATACAATCGGTATATTGTTTATGCATGAGGACTAACGACGGGCCTAAACTAGAATTCGGTGTCTAGCTCTAGGACTTATGACAGGCCTAGAATGCATCGAAGGAGTTGTATGAAACTCGCTGCTGTTGGTGATTGGTCTGAAGTCATTTCTGGTTGTAGGTCGATTCGGGATCGGGCGCTCTCTGGTGGGCCGTTTGATCCTTTATGAAGGATTTGAGGGATGGAGATCTACCTTTGGTGTTATCATATTCTACTGCATGAGTGTAGGGTTTAATGGGATCGGGTGATTCCAAAATGATCGGACGGCTCCAGCGCGGGTGGTAGCTTTGGTGTGAGTGAGAATCGTGATTTGACCGATTGTAGTGGTGTTTGGCAGTTTTATATTGGATGTGATGGGGTTGGTGACTTGATGTGATGATTTTTTTTGGGACTGCAACGGTCAGGTGTGATTTTCGAGGTCGAGCGAGGGCTTCAGTCGAGGGCTACGGTATGATTCGAAGATGGCTCCGATTATGACTCTAGAGAAAAGTTTTAGGATGGCTCTACGGTAGCTCCGGGATGGCTCTGGTATGGCTTTAGTGTAGCTCTAGGATGGCTCCGGTGTAGGTCTGGGATGGTTTCGGTGTAGCTCTGGGATGGCTCCGGTGTAGCTCTGGGATGGTTCCGATGTAGCCCTGAGATTATTTCCCAGATTGAGATGAGCTTCTTTACCAAGTAAAGGCAATGACGTTGAGGTTCGAGGGGTGAAGGTTTTTATTTGGAGCGGGGTCGCACCCTGAGCGGGTTGCCTACGTACTCAACTCCCTGTTGAGATCCGACCTTACGTAGTTCATGGATTTTGGCGAGTGAGGAGTTTTGGTGGTGAAGGAGAATGCCTCGTGGGAGCGCTTCCCTGAGCGGTGGTGTCTGAAGATCATGAATCTTCTATTTCAGTGGTTGTACGGTTTCCCACACGACTGGGTTAGCGGCCAAGTTGAGTTTCCTTTTGAATTGGTCGGTTCAGGAAACTGATGCTATGATGCAATATCTCTTTGTTGTTGTATAATGACATTATGTCTGAACCAATGAGAATGGGATGAATGCAAATCTATTCCTACATGCTTCTTTTTTTTGGGGTCGGGCATGATTAAATGCAATGGGATAAGGTCATTTTTAAGTGAGCTCAATCAAGAATTCCAGTCGAGTCATGTTTAGTCATCTCTAGGTCACTTACTTCTTGACAAATTTTCCCCAAAAGGGGTCTTTTGGGATCTCTCCTACCTTTCCGTCTCCTTTCTCAAGGTTAGTTAGGCTTTCTTTAATCGGGGTGATAAACACTCGCTTTTTCCTCTGCTTCCTGATTTCTCTATCGCTCATTTGTGCACAACTGCATTGATAAAAAATGGCACGTTGTTGCCATTCATGTTTTAAAGTTGGTACTTTTCGAATCGAACAATTCTTATCTCTAGGTTAAAGGTCTTTATTGGGTTATAGCGGGGCCGCGGGGTATGATGTATGACTCACGGGATAGGTAGATTCGTTTGGGAGTTGTGGGGCTTTTGTGCAAATTAGGATGTGTTTCACCATTGCCATGGGTGGATTGATTTTTGAATTCCTCTCACATTTGTGCGGGTTAGGATGTGTTCCAATTCTGCTTCAATACTTTCCTTAAGCATTTGCACCTCTTTTGTGTTTGATATTCCTGTTCCTATTCATTTCTCAAGTGTAAGTGTTTTGAGTGATGCGAGGCTTTTGTTTCCTCTTTACTCCTTTGAGCTATTGTGTTTCATTTCTCTCGTTTTCCTCTTCTTTGGGTATTTCTTTTTCAAGATTTAACCTCATGCTTTAGATGGTGGGGAAGGAACCATGGCTCCGGCTTCGTTTATCCTTTTTTGCAAGGGCGGATTTTTGCACTGTGGGATGGCATGTTGTGGAGCTACTTTTGAAAAGATTCTCTATGAAAGGCTCAACAGGGCTCACTAAGGGATCATGTTTAGGGACGATAAGGCTTCTGGCCTAGTGGAGGTTTTCTTTGATCCTAAGTGCCTCGTCATCCCTATTGACAAACAATTGTTTCATCTACTATTCCTAAATTCTGACGTGAATGGTAACGCGCCTTCCTCGTCAATGTTTGGTTTCGTGAAAGGAGACTCTCACATGGGGCTTGAGATTTTAATGTGCCAGTCACTCTGGGTTTTGCACACTCTGTGTTTCTCTCATTCATTCAACTCTTAGGATGGCTTGAGATCCTTTTAAGACTCCTTCGGGGAAAAGGATACAAGGGTTCAGTAACTCACGTGGTGACCCGCATACTATTCATATAATTCAAGATTGAGAAACACCTCGTGATCGGGGTATGCAAATACAATGCAGTTGTGCTAAACCTAGTGTGCAAATGATGATAGTGATGATGATGAGTTTTTTTTTTATTTCTGGATGGATGCATTTTTTGAGATTTTTGATTGGATGCATTTTTTGGATTTTTGAATGGATGCATTTTTTTGGATTTTTGTGGCGGTTCAGACATAATATCGTTTCAACCGGTCAAGATTGACAAGGCTTTGAAATTCCTCTCCGTCCAAATCTGTCAGTAATACGACACCATGAGGGGTTATCTCTTTGACCAGATAAGGGCCCACCTAGTTCGGTCTGAATTTCCCTCGTGGGTCTGGCAAATCTTTTCTCAGCTCTTTTAGGACGAGATCACCCACTTGGATGTTTCGTTCTCTGACCCTTTTGTTGAACGCTCTAGTCATTCTCCTCTGGTAACCTTGGATATGATATAACGCCAGTAGGAGTTTTTCATCAAGAAGAGCTAAGCTGTCATAGCGTTGTTGTAACCAGTCACTTTCCACAATTTTCAGTTCATTCGTGACTCGAAGGGTTGGGATTTTGAGCTCGATTGGAAAAACGCATTATGTCCCGTACACCAGGGAGTACGGGGTGGCTCCGATTGCAGTTCTGACACTGGTTCGGTAACCCGAAAGAGCATAATGCAGCTTTTCGGGCCAATCTCTGTAGGTTTCAACCATCTTCGACAATGCGCTTTTTACATCTTTGTTGGTAGCTTCGACTACTCCATTAGTTTGAGGTCTGTATGGAGAGGACCAGTGATAACAAATGTTGTATTTCTCCATGACTCGGATGGTATCTCCGTTGAATTAAGGACCATTGTCTGATACGAACTCCGAGGGGACCCCGTATCGACATATGATGTCTCGTTCAATGAACTGGGAGACCTGTCTCGATCCGATGTTCGCGAATGACCGTGCTTCCACCCACTTACTAAAATAGTCTATCGCTACAAGGATGTAGCGATGTCCGTTGGAAGCTTTAGGGTGGATTTCCCCAATGATGTCGATTCCCCATATGGAAAATGGCCAAGGGGCCGCCATGGCAGTCAGGGGTAAGGGAGGCAGGTGCTGTAGATTGGCATGTATCTGACATTTAGCACATTTTTTCACGAATGCGTGACAATCGACCTCCATTGTCGTCCAGTAGTATCCTAGCCTAAGGATTTTCCGAGATAAGGAATGTCCTCCAGCATGGGTCCCGCATACTCCCTCATGGGCATCCTCGATGATCTTCTCAGCCTCTTTCCTAGTCACACATAAGTGTTGAATTCCATTCGGCATTCTCTTGTAGATCCTAGTCCCACAGATCATGTACTGACTCGACATTCTTCTCAATGCAATGCGGTCCTGTTTAGTGGCTTCTGTCGGGTATTCCCCTTTTCTAAGAAAGTTCTCGATGTCTATGAACCACTCGTCCTCAATTTCCCTTGTTTCGATGGCTCCAATCTCGAATGAGGTTACATTAGTCATCGTTATCTACAAGGGGAAGTACAGTGAACCGGTCGGTACCTGGACTACTGAAGCTAGAGAGGCTAAGGAGTCTGCAAATATATTCTGGCTCCAATTCACGTGTTTGAAAGTGACATTTTGAAAACAGGTGACTAGATGAGAGAGATAGTCGTGGTAGGGGATTAACCACTCTTCTCTGATTTCCCAGGTCTGGTTGACTTGTGAAATAACAAGATTAGAATCGCGAAAGACTTCTAACTCCTCCACTTGTAATTCTAACGCCATTTCAAGTCCCAGGATGCAGGCTTCGTACTCTACCGTATTATTGGTGACCGGGTAATTGAGTTTTATCGATGCTGGAAGAAGATCTCCTTCATGATGGATCAACAAGATCCCGGCGCCTTTGCCCTTATGGTTGACCACACCGTCGAAGTACAGTCTCCAATAGGTTTCCCTTAATGTCATGTTTTGCTCATCCGAGAAGTCGTCATTGCCAAAGAACTAGGATGCCACAGGGCACTCTGCTAGATGTTCGGCTATGGCACTCCCTTTGATTTTGAATTTTGAATGTTATATCGAGTTCAGATAACAATAAGGACCATCTGGATAGGTGACCATCTAGAATCGGCTTCTCCAGTAGGTACTTTATGGGGTTCATATGTGCGATCAAGTGAACTTCTTGCCCTAACAAGTAGTGCCTTAGCTTCTTCGTGGCCCAGACCAATGCAGCGCAAAACTTGTGGATGTCAGAATAACGTGTCTCTACGTCGACCCATTTTTACTGATATGGTAGATTAACTTCTCGCGCGGTGGGGATCCTTGTTCCTGGGCTAGCATGGCGCCCATCGATGTTTCCCGGGCTGTGAGGTAGAGGATCATGGGTTTGCCCTCCTGAGGTGGTACCAAAACTGGTGGATTTTGCAGATAAGTTTTTATCTTTTCAAAGGCTTCTTGGCACTGATCATTCCAGACTTTAGACGCATCTTTCTTTAACAGTCGGAAGATAGGCTCACAGGTTTTGGTTAGCTGCAGGATGAATCTTCTGATGTACTGAACTCTACCTAAGAAACCCCTTATTTCCTTTTCGGTTTTCGGAGGAGGTATTTCTCGAATGGCCTTTATCTTGTCCGGGTCTACCTCGATTCCTCGAGTCGTGATCATGAATCCCAAGAGTTTTCCCCCGGTTACCCCGAATGTACATTTTTCTGGGTCGAGCTTCATTTGGTATTTTCGCATTCTCTCGAATAATTTTCTCAGGTTTACTAAGTGATCTTCCCGTCAGGCAGCTTTAACAATCATATCATTGACATATACCTCCATCTCTTTGTGAATCATGTCATGCAACAACGTAGTGGCGGCCTTTTGATATATGGCTCCGGCATTTTTCAAACCAAAGGGCATGTTTACGTAACAAAAGGTTCCCCACTGCGTGATGAAAGACGTTTTTTCTTGGTCCTCCATCCAGATTTGATTGTAACCTGAAAATCCATCCATGAATGACAGTAGCGCATGTTTGGCTGTATTATCAACGAGTATATCAATGTGTGGTAAGGGGAAACTGTCCTTAGGACTGGCCTCATTCAGGTCCCAAAAGTCAATACACACTCGCACTTTTCCATTTTTCTTTGGGACTGTTACGATATTGGCTAGCCAATCAGGGTAATTGACGACCCGGATAAAGCCGACATGTAGCAATTTCTCAACTTCTTCTTTCACTTTCAATTGATGCTCAGGTTTCATTCTTCTCAAACGTTGTTTCTTAAGTTTGACATTAGGATACAACGGTATTTGGTGTTGGACAATGTTGGGATCAATCCCAGGCATGTCTGCGTAACTCCAAGCAAAAACTTCGACATATTCTGTTAGCAGAGAAGTCAAGTCATGTTTTTCTATTTCACTCAGACCCAAACCAACCTGCAACGTTTTGGGGTTGTTAGGTGTTCCAACATTTATTGTTATCGTGTCCTCCACAACCTGAGTGTGGGTGAAACATTGTTCTGTGGGAGGAATACTCTCCTCATCGTATTCTTCTTCTTCGGGCTCAAGAATTTGCAATGAATCAAACGGTTGAGAAGACAGAATAGACAGGAATTCTGAACGAACTGAATTTTCATTAATACCTGATGAGCTTGGGAGCTCTAAGATTGTCAGAAAAGTGCCACCATTTTTACAAGTGAAAATAAATGGTGGTGATCCTTCCCCTATTCTGATTTACTTGCATTGTCGATGTCTTCATTACAGCTGTAATTGCTACCATCACTAAAACTATTGCCATCAATATCACTATCACTATCACTATCACTATCACTATCATCACTACTGCTAGCTAGACTAACTATGTAGGACTCCCGGAGAATCGGCTCTTCTTTCTTGTGATAGACGACAAGGCATGCTCCATGACCATCTACTGAGAGTGCGGGGTCCTTGAAGACTGATTCGGTCGTGACACTGCTCTCCGCTACTCCTTCAGGCATTCTTTGGTCACATTCCTTGCCGTCATGGTCTTCAGGGCATAAGTTGGGAGAGAATAAAGTGGTCCACCAGCTCTCCCACTCCATGGTCTCTGGATCCTCCCGAGCCTAAACTACTCTCTACTCATCACAACTCACAGACATATACAGTTCAAGGTTAACTGATAAGAAAGTGTCCACGGGAATTCTTATATACGAGTCAGTCAATATCATACCTGGCACCTCTGTGAATCCTAGCCCAGCTCCTCGGCCTCCAACATATGGCGTTAATGGCTCTACTATGCCCTGTAGCTCCTTCCCTAATTCATTCCCCTGTTTGTAGCCCATCCGAGACATCATATGTTGTGATGCGGGGCTATAGACACTAGGGTCGAAGTAGAGAGGAGAGATATAAGAGGTTTGACTTACCTGTTGTGCTGGTTTCACCACCGTAAACCCCCCAAGGGTTAGCTCTGGTTGACCCGGTGCTTTGATTTCGAATAGTTGGGATTCAATCCTTATCTCTCCTAGCACTTCCATGACCGGTCCTTCATGCTTGAACTTGGGCTTTTTGTGGACTACTGAAGGCACACCCTTAATTTGGTCAATGAAATTCCGGCCCTGTAACAAGTTGAAGGTGGAGGAGATGTCGATGACCATCACCTCGATAGAGATGGAGATGTCTTCGATTAGGATTGGTAGGGTGATTGTCCCTAACACTTTTTTGTGGCTATTATCATATGCTCTTAGAGTCATATCCACATGTTTGAGATCGTTATACCCCATGTGTCGAGCAACAGGTAGCGGGCAAACGTTCACTTCAGCACCGTCATCGATGAGTGTCTTGGGGACATTGAAACCCCAAGCCTTCACAGATATGTAGAGGGCTCATCCAGACTGGCGTGAGATCTCCTCGTCCGTGAAGATGATGACCATAGCAGGGGTTTGGGTCAAGTGGGCTACAATATTGTCTACACTAACTGTTTGCTTCTTATCCATTTTAAGATGTCGGGCCACTGCATTCTTGTGTTCTTCAGACATGGTCAACAAGGACCAGATTGTGATGGGGATGCTTGTGCTCTTCAACTTCTTGAGCAATTCCTCTTCTCCAGCCAATTTATTTTCCGATTCACTCAAAGTGAGATCATGGACTTTCTGGGGTAGTGACACGGCCTCTTCAGCAAGTTTGGCTGGCTTATAGTGTTTTCCTAAACGGGTAAGGTGATGGACCTTTTCTGGGTGAGTCTGACCTTGGTGTTCACCACTGACCAGAAAAGGGGCTCTGATCGGGGTTACATCTGACAGACTTTCATCTTCGTTGGTGATCAAGATTACGTTACATTCTGAAACCCTCCTTCCTTGCCTTTCGAAAGCCTTTTCTCGGCACCAAGCTTCTACGACCTCCAACACCTTCATAGCTTTATACAGATCTGTTGTACCCAAAATTTCAACCCCCCGGAAGAGAGTCTCTACTAATAGGCTAGTAGTGAGGGTTCCCAGTTCGATCGGCACATTTCAGAGTACTAGGGACAGCTTAGTCATCTCCAGGGGCATTTTCGTAATTTTTCAAGGCTCCTAAGCCCCCTATAGGCTTTCTCTCTCCTCCAAATAAGGGTCAAACCAATTCAAAATGCTTTGAAATTTTAACCCATGATAGAGGATGACACTTGAAGCGTAACGACGTTGGAATTTTGATTTTTCGAATTTCCAATAATTTTCTAGCAATTTCTGATTGAATCTGACGAGAAATTGAATTTAAAAATATTCCAATATTCAAAAAATTCGATTCCACTTTAGGAAAATCAGAAATATCATCCTTTACCCATGTGTAAAATTTCGTAATCAAATTCCTTTTGGAAGCCCTTGAGCTAAAACGTTGGTAAATCTCGGTTTTTACCGGATTTTTCTATCTTTAAGGAAGCCTATATAAGGAACCTTATCCCATGATCAAATCAGAACCTCAAGAACCCTAGACTCTCAAAAAAGGCAGCCGACTCATTCTCTTCACGTTTTGAACTCTAGAACCACAATCAAACACCGAAATCTCACCAAAATCAACACCAAAACACATTTTTCAACTCCCATCTCATCCACAATCATCAAATCACCATCAAACCACCACCTTAATGTGAAGAACACCATTAATTCTCAATATTCAGAAGCTGGGTTCGAACTCAATTCACAACCGAGATTAACGGAGCACCGAAAGAATCCCAACGTGAAGAGTCTCGTTGTTCCAGAAGCCAAAACAGGTTGTAATCACACTTTTCTGAAACCTTACGACTTTATTAGTATTCTGTAATATTTTGGGTTTAAACCAACCCTTTTGGCTTCTGTATTGCTAATTGTTTTTGTTTCTGCCTTGTTAATTGTTCGTTAAGTTTTGTGCATAATTCGGCTTCAAACTGAAATCTTTCAATTACTAACGTCTTGTATACCTTTCAGGCTACACGTGCATAAATTTTGAGCCAAAAACACCTTCGGGAACCACCATAAAACCCCTGTCTATGGGTAGTCCGGGACCTCGGACCTGTGGTCCGGGACCACGGACGGGTTTTCCGTGGCCACGGACACCCACGGACGGCGGCGGGATTTTAAATTTTTAAAAATTTAGGTTTTGCTAAACTATGTCCGGGCCTACGGACATCCTGTCCGTGGCCCCCGGACTTTTCAAGTTTGCGTTTTTATTTTAGTTCTGTTTTTGAAATCATTTAATTCAATTGGGGTCCGTGGTCTCGGACACTGGGTCCGTGGCCACGGACAAAATTAAAATTTGACCTAATTCTGCCTCCAAAACCCTAGTTTAGGTAGCTTTTAATTTCACTTTAATCTTCTGTCAAAAAACGCTAAAAATAAAAAAACAGAAGCGCGCACTTAGGTTAAAAATGACTTTGTAGTAAGCCGTAAATAAACCAAGTAGAGGAAAAAAGACCTAGGAAGGGTGATGAAAGTAATTTGAACCCTAAATAAGTCGAATACCAAGCCCCCGAACCCGAACTCTTCCTTTTTCTAATTTACTCTAGGTTAAAATTAGGTGGCGACTCATAATAGGTTCCAGTGAGCTAGCTTAGGGTTTAATAATTATTGTTATATGACATAGTTATTAATCTTAGGTTATAAGTGGACCTAAAACCCGGTTAGATCCTAATCAGCTTTAATCAACATAGGATAGGGTTTAAAATCGAGGCTCACAGGCTGGCGACTCTGCTGGGGACAAACTTCTTATTTTTAACTTGTTTTAATTTTAAGAAAGAGGGCTTAACTCGAAAATGTTTATTTATGGCTTTATTACTCTGTTTGTTTACTATCATGCGCACTTTAATTTTCTACACTTTTGCATCATATGAGAGCGAGGGTCCACGCAAACCGATTTCACCCAGGGACCCATCTAGGGTCCCCTGTCAGGGACTCACACCTTTTAGGTGATGTGAATAAGCGGGGGAAAAGAGGAGGATGTCGTCTAACCACATCCCCTTAATACCTGGGATTTAGCCCCAAGCGTTTTCCTGGCAGTGTCCTTACCTAGCCCATTGTTTGGTCAGTCAAAGACCCGACCGTAGACGCACACCTTCAGGTGATGTGAAAAAGTGGGGAAGCCCAAAGAGAATAGCGTGCAAGCCCTATTCCTTTGTGGTGACCTGGGCCCATGCCCCGAGCAGCTCTCCGGATCGACCCATACCCGGTTTGGTTAAAGCATCTAGTGAGGACATGTTGAATTTGTGTGGGCCTTGTTTGCTTGTGTGATCGGCCCACTATCCAGCCTAGAAACTGATAGGAATTTCTCCTACATCAACCTAGCCCTACCCGAATTATCAGCTCTATTTGTTTGTGGCCCAGACGCCCTGTTTGGTTTAATATGTGAGTCATTCGGGCTTCGGCCCAAGAGCTTAGACTTAGATGATTTCTCTTCTGGCCCAATTTGAATTATCCAATTAGTTTTAGGCCCATAAAAAGAAATCCACCTGAACTTGAAATAACTCACAAGTCTTGCAAATAAAATCTCTTTCGGCATAGCAACCTCTTCTCTGACTCAAAGAAAGTTAGGCCCATTTGTGATTTAGGGACCGTTCCAGCCCATGTGCTTTATTTCAGGCCTAAACACATTCCGGCCCAAGGGCTCATTCTAGTCTAGGAAAACTCTTTACTCGGGCTCTAACCCAAAATCCTAGATCTAGGTGCCATATTTTAGGCCCAACCAAAACCACTCGGCCCAAATTCCAGTTCATATATAGAGCAATCAGTCCGGCCCAAGTACCACACTCATGACTCATTTCATCCAGGCCTATAGACCAATTCATAGTTTTGGCCCATGAGCTTCGCTCTCAATCCAGAATTTCGGCCCATAAAACATTTGAATCCAAGATAGTTTGCATAATTCATTCATTCCAGTTTCTGGCTTCAAGGTCTAACAAGAACATCAAACAAATCTTAGACTTCAAGGCTTATCTCTCGGCCCAGTGGCCCATTCACGGTCCATGTGACTTCCTTCAGCTTGTTTGCTCAATTTCTGGATTAAGGGATTCAGGCCTACATGTCCGTTCTAGTCTAGGAATCACTCTAATCTGTGCACTTCACTCTCAGTTTGAAGAAGACTCAGGCCCAGTTACTTCCTACATAACCCATAGGCATTTCTAGTTCAAACATTTTACAGGGCCTACTCGAAGTTTGGAAGAAAGACAATCATGGTCAATGGCGTCCCGATGGTCAACAGCTCGAGTCTTCAGCGTGTTGGCATCAGACAGCTCACCATCACTATTTTAGAAGTTTTCTCGATTTGGCAATTCTCTTTTCTCAGTCATTCTCCTAACTTTTATGGTGGCTAGCTTCCTTTATCATTTTAGGTAGTTTTCTTAAGATTACAATTTTTGATGTTGTCTTTCCATTCATGAATTAGAGCATAGTTCCATTTTCATTTTTTTTGTGCATTTTTTCACAAAACCAGAACACCAAAAATACATAAGTCATCACGTCATTTCACCCACATCCACTACCTTGATCACATACATCCCATGTGTCTCACCACACTCCCCTCTCCACATGAAACTCATTCTTGCGCAGGAAATATCTCACCACCTTGTCGGCTTCCACCACTTGTCACCTCTCAATAGAAAATTTCACCGTACACTGAAAGCATCCCACTACTATGTTTTACTTTCATCGCTACATCACTCCATCAAAACAGCAGGGCCTCATCGCCACGTACCACCACACATACAGCCACCTCCAACAAATAACCCGGGTATTCAAAAGGCTTGTCAAAAAACCCCACAACAATACTGGGGGCAATCTGAGTTAAGGAACGATAATGTTTGTTTATTTTGTTTAAATGTGCAAACAATTCTCTGAGTGTACACTTCGCGAGAGTGCCTTGAGCGGTAAAACCAAGAGCGAAAGAGCGTGACATTTTTACACAACTCCAGAGAGGTCACATTCAAAGGTGAGGTAAACGGCATGACTCCGACCGAAGGAGATAATTTGTAAATTTACGCTTAAACCTATGAAAAGTAACAAAGAACGGATACATAACTATTAGGGATGACGAAGCACCTAGGTACAGCACCACACAGCCAAAAGCTTGTGAATCCTGACATTACACCCTAGGCACCCCCGCTGAGCTTTTCGTATACGTTCCATTTTACAACACTACAAACTCCACAAACAAGCCAGCCAATGATGAGTAACCGACCTGGTGACCAAAGGAAGCAAGTAGCCCGACTTCCGAACAGCAACTTCACAAGTCCAAAGAAGCAAAACTGCTACCAGCATGACGAAACGATCCGCAAATGGTCCCAAAGTGACATAGGATCCAAATGAGCTAACGTCAAAAACAGCTCTCAAGGTTCAAAACCGGGAAACACAAGAACCCCGAAGGAAAAGAGATTCTAAGAAAGGCAAACCTGAAAAGCCTCGAAGAAATCCAAAATCAGGAAAAAGAGAGAAGGTGCAAGGAACAACTCAAAAGTCCCAAGTTCCAAGCTCATAAGTGAAGTCATCACGAAGTAGCCAAATGACTTCAAGACAAAGAAGGAAAGACCGAGAAGAGGTGCAAGTTGCAGCTTTGGTCACCCTTATGGCTCCACATATCCTAAGCATTCCTCCATTGTCCTATTGTCATTCATCACACCCCGTAGCCACATTACAAGCCTAAAAGACTTCTGACTTAATAGTTGTGTATCCAATCGAGTGAAAGTAACAGGTTGAATGCGTAAATCTAACAAATGTCAAATTCAATGGTTGAGATGTCATGACCAAAAGGAGGGCACGAGTGCAAACATCAAACACTTTGAGTGTAGGATAGAAGGCACCACATCAAAATAAACCCTGACCTTGTAAGGATGAGATTTGTTTTTGCACAATTAATCAAAGAAAATACTGGGGGCAATCGATCGGAACAATCGATTGCCATAAAGTCCTGAAAACTTAGATCGCCTCAAGGAAAAATACTGGGGGCAATTGTTGGTCCCAACAATTGCAACAACGACACCGATGGAGGCCCGAAAGCCCAAAACCCAAAGGTTCAAACCATTCTCATATCACGCAGGCCCGTCCTAAGCCCTACCTCCACATTCAAACATCCACAGGCCCGTCCTAAGCCCTACCTCCACATCAAATTTCTTTAGGCCCGTCCTAAGCCCTTCCTCCACATTCAAACATCCACAGGCCCGTCCTAAGCCATACCTCCACATCAAATTTCCTCAGGTCCGTCATAAGCCCTTCCTTCACATTCAAACATCCACAGGCCCGTCTTGAGCCCTACCATCTCCAGGTTTGACATAAGCCCTAATCCTTCTACATTCATCATACACCCAACACATTTTCACTTAGAACTACCTTTAGGCTCGTCATAAGACCTAGAACCATCCTTAGGCTCGTCATAAGACCTAGATCCATCCTTAGGCTCGTCATAAGACCTAGATCCAACCTTTAGGCTCGTCATAAGACCTAGATCCATCCTTAGGCTCGTCATAAGACCTAGAACCATCTTTAGGCTCGTCATAAGACCTAGATCCATCCTTAGGCTCGTCATAAGACCTAGATCCAACCTTTAGGCTCGTCATAAGACCTAGAACCATTCTTTAGGCTCATCATAAGACCTGGATCCAACCTTTAGGCTCGTCATAAGACCTAGTTGCATTCCTTTAGGCTCATAGTATGACCTAGCATTACCCTTTAGCTTACCCACTCTCATCAAACACATTGCATTCATCTAATTCATATAGGCTCGTCATAAGACCTAGTTGCATTATCCAGGCACGTCACAAGACCTGGCGACAGAAAAGTTGGCGAGGTGATGGCAATAAATCCTCCTGTGTTATGTCAGCTTACTTTGGGATCAACGAACGGTGGGCAAAGGCAATAAGTCCCCAGGGTTTTTACTAGGAGTTATCCCTGCACACCGGCTTGGGGGGCGATGGCAATAAGTCCACATTGGGTCCAGCCAGGAGCATTAACACGGGTTTTTGGTCCCCAGAAGCATCCGAGCATCATCAACATCATCAGCATCATCAGCATCATCAACATCATCAGCATCATCAGCATCATCAACATCATTGGCATCATCGACACTATCAACACCATTAGCATTCCAACATTCTTGCATTTGCTTACCACCTAGTTTTCACATTTTAGGTTGTCAACGCCTTAGAATCATTTGACATTACTTCATTTCACTTTACTTATAGGTAGTCAGCACCTTAGAATAGCTCGACAACATTTCATTCATCATAGGTAGTCAGCACCTTAGAATAGCTCGACAGCATTTCATTCATCATAGGTAGTCAGCACCTTAGAATATCTTGAAAACATTTCATTCATCATAGGTAGTCAGCACCTTAGAATAGCTCGACAACATTTCATTCGTCATAGGTAGTCAGCACCTTAGAATAGCTCGACAACATTTCATTCATCATAAGTAGTCAACGCCTTAGAATAGCTTGACATCATCTCGTTCATCATAGGTAGTCAACGCCTTAGAATAGCTTGACATCATACCATCATTATAGGTAGTCGGCGCCTTAGAATAGTTCAACATTACTTCATTTTTATCTTTAGGTGGTCGACACCTTAGAATCGCTCGACATCCTTCCACTTTACTCATAGGTAGTCAGCGCCTTAGAATAGCTTGACACAACTTATCAGATTTCAATTGCATGTGGGGTCTTTTAAGATCCAAAATGTTGGGGTATCACTCAAGCATCAACTAGCCTTTTCATTTCCACTACAAAAACTAGTTGACGGGGGGCAATCTGTTATACCCAAAATTTCAACCCCCCCGGAAGAGAGTCTCTACTAATAGGCTAGTAGTGAGGGTTCCCAGTTCGATCGGCACATTTCAGAGTACTAGGGACAGCTTAGTCATCGCCAGGGGCATTTTCGTAATTTTTTAAGGCTCCTAAGCCCCCTATAGGCTTTCTCTCTCCTCCAAATAAGGGTCAAATCAATTCAAAATGCTTTGAAATTTTAACCCATGATAGAAGATGACATTTCAAGCGTAATGGCATTGGAAATTTGATTTTTCGAATTTCCAATAATTTTCTAGCAATTTCTGATTGAATCTGACGAGAAATTGAATTTAAAAATATGCCAATATCCAAAAAATTCGATTCCACTTTAGAAAAATCAGAAATTTCATCCTTTACCCATGTGTAAAATTTCGTAATGAAATTCCTTTTGGAAGCCCTTGAGCTAAAACGTCGGTAAATCTCAATTTTTACCGGATTTTTCTATCTTTAAGGAAGCCTATATAAGGAACCTTATCCCATGATAAAATCAGAACCTCAAGAACCCCTAGACTCTCAAAAAAGGCAGCCGACTCATTCTATTCACATTTTGAACTCTAGAGCCACAATCAAACACCGAAATCTCACCAAAATCAACACCAAAACACATTTTTCAACTCCCATCTCATCCACAATCATCAAATCACCATCAAACCACCACCAAAACGTGAAGAACATCATTAATTCTCAATAGTCAGAAGCTGGGTTCGAACTCAATTCAGAACCAAGATTAACGGAGCACCGAAAGAATCCCAACGTGAAGAGTCTCGTTGTTCCAGAAGCCAAAACAGGTAGTGTTTTGTAATATTTTGGGTTTAAACCAACCCTTTTTGGCTTCTGCGTTGCTAATTGTTTTTGTTTCTGCCTTGTTACTTGTTCGTTAAGTTTTGTGCATAATTCGGCTTCAAACTGAAATCTTTCAATTACTAACGTCTTGTATACCTTTCAGGCTACACGTGCATAAATTTTGAGCCGAAAACACCTTCGAGAACCACCATAAAACCCCTGTCCGTGGGTAGTCCGGGACCTCGGACCTGTGGTCCGGGACCACGGACGGGTTGTCCGTGGCCACGGACACCCACAACGGCGGCGGGATTTTAAATTTTGAAAAATTTTAGGTTTTACTAAACTATGTCTGGGCCTACGGACATCCTGTCTGTGGCCTCGGACTTTTCAAGTTTGCGTTTTTATTTTAGTTCTGTTTTCGAAATCATTTAATTCAACTGAGGTCCGTGGTCTCGGACACTAGGTCCGTGGCCACGGACAAAATTAAAATTTAACCTAATTCTGCCTCCGAAACCCTAGTTTAAGTAGCTTTTAATTTCACTTTAATCTTCTGTCAAAAAACGCTAAAAAATAAAAAAAACAGAAGCGCGCACTTAGGTTAAAAACGACTTTGTAGTAAGCCGTAAATAAACCAAGTAGAGGAAAATGACCTAGGAAGGGTGATGAAAGTAATTTGAACCCTAAATAAGTCGAATACTAAGCCCTCGAACCCGAACTCTTCCTATCCTAATTTACTCTAGGTTAAAATTAGGTGGTGACTCATAATAGGTTCCAGTGAGCTAGCTTAGGTTTTAATAATTATTGTTATATGACATAGTTATTAATCTTAGGTTATAAGTGGACCTAAAACCCGGTTAGATCCTAATCAGCTTTAATCAACATAGGATAGGGTTTAAAATCGAGGCTCACAAGATCCCGGGCTTCAAAGTTTAGCCCCACTAGTATCTCGAGATTCTTTTCCATATGTTTTCCTACTATCAGCTGAGAGATTATGGATACTTTCCCCTGAAGTCTCAGGCGATCAACGGTGTTTCGAATTTCATGCTCATAGCAAGATACTCTCCCAACATGGGTTGAATGTCGTAATGAATTGCTGGACGGCTGGTTCGGAATGCATAGAGTACCAGTGACAACATAATTGGTATAGGTGTGCTTTGGTCGGCAGGCTCAGAGGAACTTCTGATGGCGTTGATTTTCACAATCCCTCCCAGGTCTGATTCCCCATCTTTTTCCTTCTTCAGACTTATCATGTTCAGGTGTGATGGGATTGAGTTACTCTGATTGTTGGGAGTAGCCCTAGGGAATTGAACTTCCCCTACAACAATCAGATCTTGTGCCGCATGGCGCAACACTCTACAATTATCTACATGAAACTCGCAAGCGCTCGTGATGCGTCCCCGACGTGTCGTGGACGTATCGAGGACTCTAATAAAACTTGATAGACAAGAGGCAACTCTTAAACTGGAAAACACATTTCGATTGAGAATTTACACACACGAAATTCATTCAACCTCCCTTGCCCCACACACGAACTCCCGGGACAGTTTCGACTTTACCCCTAAAGTCGTCAACCCTCTCCTGACTATCAGCCTACGGTTCACCGACCGTTCCCCGACCTGTCGTCCTATCAAATACCCAATGTATTGATACTCTAACCCAGTCCTCACTAGCTCACCAACTCTCTAGCATTTACACACACTCCTAAGTCTGATCCACACTTGCCCAGATTATCTCTATCTTTTATCTCGCACAGGGCTTGCATTACAAGGAATATTAAAGTACGTATTTATACAAGTTAGTTGAGATGCCAACTAAAAACCTAGGAGTTGTAGACTCTAAGAGTAGAATACTCATTATTCTATGAATATAATATCCGCACCCTACTGCATATTTTTGTCCAACTTGATCTGGAGCCACCAGCACACGTGTTGCCTTGTGAATGGGCAAGTTGGCGGCGCGTCTCCCAAGTGGTCGGTTACCACTTGCACACTTCAACTTGTCTGAACTTGTCTGGCTCATTAATGCTCATAAATGCTCTCTCCTGAAGTATTACGGCTATGTAATGATGTTCATCAATAGCCTTTGTTTATCTTGTTATCTTGTACATTAATGAGATACACCTTTTGTCGTGTGTTTGTCATGAGCAAGTTGCTTGTGTGGTTGTGAATAATCTGAGTGAGTTTGTCGACGTTGCTAACTCTGTTTGGTCCTTGTTTAACGTCTGATGTAAGAGATATGTGATGGTGTGGCTCTTGACTGTTTGTGTCTTGCTAGAAGTTCTCTGGAGCTCTCGCTGACAGGTGCCCGACTGGTAGGGCACATGTCGTGGATTGAGTGCGCTTGCAACCTTGTGTACTAAGCCACTTATTCACCTGTCTATCTGAAATCATGAATCTTGACAAACGCATTAGATAGACAACACAAGGTTTGCTATCATCAAAACTAAAGGATCTTGTCTTAACAATTTCCCCCTTTTTGATGATGGCAACCTATATACTCATATGTACTTGGCAATCGAAAATTAAGAGATTCCCCCTAAGAGGGATTCCCCCTGAGTTTATTAAGGGTTTTTAAGAATGAAAAAAAATTAATGAATGGTAGCATAAGTGACAGCTTTTATGTTATGCACAAGTGACAGCTTTTATGTTATATCATAGATAAAGTTTCATTCAGAGGATACATAATACAAGGACGACAGACATAGTCTCACAGGTACTCTCACAAGTACATATACTTTTCTTTCCCCCTTTGCCATACAGCAAAATAGGGAGCAACTACACGACATAAGATGTTGTAAAGGTCATGACATTCCATAGATCACAAACTACAAAAGATGATCAAGATAATCTAGATGGAGTGACGTAGTTGGGTATCCCATTCATAATCCTCTGAGCAAGTAGGCTCATCCTCCAAAAAACCGGCTTTGATCCAGGAAGGTTTGGCTTTGGTTGGCTTGATCAAAGGTGATTTAGCTGTGGTAGAAAGGCCAGACTCATCAGAATCTATGGAGAACTCCATACAGTGTGGAGAACGTGATTGTGATAGAGTGATACTTGAGGTGACAGACCAAGCTGTAAGGGAGTCGGAGTCTGGTTGAACATAGCTTTGGGTGACGTATTTCTTTGGGTGTTTGGTGGTCATAAACTTGCGAATGGTGGAGTGAATGGTTTGCTCGTTCGAGCTGGATGAGCTTTGTAGGTATTGAGCCATTGCGTGAGATGATTGTGAGTGGTAAATGATTAAGCAAGTTTTATAGACACTTTGGATATACTCAACGACTGATCGGTGAGTGGCATTTAATGAGGTGCTGCGTCTTGTGGGCTATATTTGTAGGCTTTTTAGGTGTCAAGGTCAGAGTTTGGATTAGTGGAATGGATGGGACTAAATATCTCAGATCATTTTGTAATTTTTAATCAAGGAAGAAGCAGCCAAGACAATAAATTATTTCGTACCCATCATAAGCAATCAAGTAACAAAAATCAGTTGCATTTTTCATTGATATCCAAAAGGTACTGTGAAACAGATAGTCAAGGGCAAAATAAAACATTTGATGGAAAAGAGCAAAAGTCTAGTTCTAACTCTTACTCTCACAGTTTTACTCGAGTCTCTAAGAGACAAAGAACGCTCAAGCTATGTGAGAATCTATAAAATCTATTGCTCCTTGAACCATATGATGAACACTTGGTTTAGTGGAGACAGCCTGCACAGCGGTAATAGTGACTCTTACTCGCTGAAGAACGTCCCGAGTTGAAGTATCCAAACTGGTCCTCGACCTGTCGTGGACCGGTGAGAGACTTCTCCTTCTTTTAATTCCTGAAGTTCTTGTCATCGTTCTAGGTTCTGATCTTGCATTTTCGCTCTTCGTGGGCTTCTGGACAGCCACGAGCTTGTCTCCCTTAGTCTTTATCCCCATTTTGGATAGCATCTCAGAGCAGATGCTGTCCTGAGCGGTACGCGCGCACTCGTGGAACCTGTCGGTGTCCACTCCACTTTCTACAAGTGCCGTAGTGACCACTCCCCCGTGCACCAGACCTTGGTTTACTTGACGACTCTCATCTAGAGTGAGGAGAATCATGGCTGGCAAATAGATTTTCTCCTTGGTCTTGAGTGCGAACAACAGCCTTACATCCCGGGCATTGACAATGTGGGTACGCTGATTCCTCAGGGTGATATTGTGGGTGACTAAGTTGAAGAGGACTCTGTCGGTGATGGACATGTCCACGTCATTGAAGTTTTTCATCGTTGCTCCTTTGTTGAGCAGATTGACCATCTTTCCCCCTTGGTGTTCTAAGTCATGCCAAGTTGTATCTTTGGGGATGATCAAACCTTCTGGATTTAGGTTGAAGGTCTTGCAAATCCAAGATTTGGAGACAGCAACCTGAGCCGTTTGGACCGTTGAGTGAAGGTCTTCTTCATCTTCATCACTCTAGAGTGGTCCAAGATATCTCATATGCTCTTTGAGAAACTCGGTGTAGACAGGGATAGTCTCCTGGAAGAAGTCGACCCATCCTTGGAACTCCAACAGCTTGATGATCTCTCCTAGACCCATCTTCTTCATCCACTCTATATCCATCGTCTTTGGTAAGATGGGACAAGAGTGGTTGTTGACGTTCTCGGCCTTGATCAATGGAGGCTCTAGTTCTTCGAGCCTTTTTAGACGCTTCAAGGATTAGGGAGCTGATATTTCGGCATGAGCAAGCTCCTTGAGCGTTTATATAATAGGTGATGACGTTTCTTGTTATACCCAAAATTTCAACCCCCCCGGAGTAGTCTCTAAGGCATACGTGTTACAAAGGACAAAAGGGGTCAAAAAGCACCAAGGCGGGATTTTCCAAGGACATCATCGGGATTTTCTATTTTCATATGACTTGTTCATTATCTCCAAACACTTCCAAATATCATAGTCATTATGAAAGGTCTTTCATGATTTTCTGATAATATTTATTCTAGAAATTAAGCTTTTAGTAAGCTAGTTTCTTTAATAATTAACACATGAAATAACCTCAAAATAGAAATAAAAAAAAGGCTTCCAAAATTAAAATAAAATTGTCACATGGTTAGCATGACTACATACAGTCATAAACCTGAAATTATTTTATTTGGAACCTTATCCCAAAATTTAAAAGAGAAATTCAATCATTTTTGCAATTTTCTCTCTCCTATGGAAAATACCGAAATCAAAACAAAACGTCATGAAATTTTAACACAAGATAGAGGATGATTTTTAGAGACTAATTCCGTTGGAATTTCGTTATTTCGACTTTCCAATAATTAGTTATGAATTATGGGAGATTCCATATTGTGAGATTTTTATCTAATTGATTATTTATCAAACTAACCCGATTCCAACTCTCAAAATTCCTAAAAATCATTCTTTACCTTCAGTTAAATTTTCATAATTTTTATCGGCTTGAAACATATTCTAAAAAATCAGATTCTCTTAGAGCACAAAATCAGTCTTTTAGATAAAGATCTTGCTCTATCAATTTGACCATGCTCTTTCTATAAAAGGACCCCCAAGAACGAACTAGGGCAGAGGAGATCATCCCCATAGTCAGAAAACACAGCCGTCCACTTGCCTCCCACGTTTTCAACACTCCCAACACCGAAACTCTGCCGAAATCGTCCCAAAATCACCAAAAACACATTCGTTCTTCTCCCATTGAACTTCCAAGCATCAAAACACCACAAATACAGAACCAAAACGTGCTTAACAACAGAAAGAAGAAGAGGTCAGAAGCTCGGGTCAAAGTTGAACCGGATCGGCCACCAACGAGGCTTTCAGAGATTCCCGACATGAAGGAACAACAAGTTTTCGAAATCAAAACAGGGTAAAAACCAAATTCTCTAACCCTTCTGGTCTAAATACACTTCTGGTTGAAATTGCTAACCGAATTGACTTTTCTTTGCTTCTGAATTAAGGTTTGTTTGCGTTTCTGTCCACTAACTTGTTCAATAAGTTTCGTCCTTAATTCGTAGTCAAATTGAAAACTTTTGATCACTAACATGTTTAGAATCTTTCAGGCTACGTACCCATAAATTTTGAGCCAAAAACACCGCCGGGAACAGCCTTAACGCCGCCGTCCGAGGTCGGTCCGCACCCACGGACGCTATGTCCGGGGTCCCGGACGCTCTGTCCGAAAGCCGGACGCCCCCGGACGGTGGCGGGATATTTTTATTTTCAAAAGTTAGGGTTTTAAAACATGTCCGGGCCCACGGACGTCCTGTCCGTGGCCCCGGACTTTTCAAAATCTCGTTTCTGTTTAAATTTGACTTTTTTGTGTAATTAGGTTAACTGGGGTCCGTGGGTTCGGACATTAGGTCCGTGGCCACGGACGGAATAAATATTTGACTTAATTCTGCCTCAGAAACCCTAGCTTAGGTAACTTTCAATGTCACTTTAATTTTCTGTCAAAAAACGTTAAAAAATAAAAAAAAACAGAAGCGCGCACCTAGGTTAAAACAACTTTGTAGAAAGCCGTAAACGAACCAAGTAGAGGAAAAACGGCCTAGGAAGGGTAATGAAAGTAATTGAACCCTAAATAAGTCGAATATCAAGCCCCCGAACCCGAACTCTCCTTTCCTAATTTGGTCTAGGTTAAAATTAGGTGGCGACTCATAATAGGTTCCAGTGAGCTAGCTTAGGTTTTAATAATTATTGTTATATGACATAGTTTTTAATCTTAGGTTATAAGTGGACCTAAAACCCGATTAGATCCTAATCAACTTTATCCGCATAGGATAAGGGTTTAAAATCGAGGCTCACAGACTGGCGACTCTGCTGGGGACAAACTTCTTAATTTTAACTTGTTTAATTTTAAGAAAGAGGGCTTAACTTGAAAATGTTTATTTATGGCTTTATTACTCTGTTTGTTTACTTTCGTGCGCACTTTAATTTTCTGCACCTTCGCATCATATGAGAGCGAGGGTCCACGCAAACCGATTTCACCCTGGGACCCGTTTGAGGGTCCCCTGTCAGGGACTCACACCTTTTAGGTGATGTGAATAAGCGGGGGAAAAGAGGAGGGTGTCGTCTAACCACACCCCCTTAATACCTGGGCCTTAGCCCCAAGCGTTTTCCTGGCAGTGCCCTTACCTAGCCCTGTGTTTGGTCAGTCAAAGACCCGACCGTAGACGCACACCTTCAGGTGATGTGAAAAGAGTGGGGAAGCCCAAAAGAGAATAGCGTGCAAGCCCTATTCCTTTGTGGTGACCTGGGCCCACGCCCCAAGCACCTCTCCGGATCGATCCATACCCGGTTTGATTTAAACGTCTAGTGAGGACATGTTGAACTTATGTGGGCCTTGTTTGCTTGTATGATCGGCCCACTACCCAGCCTAGAGATTGATAGGAACTTCTCCTACATCAACCTAGCCCAAAACGAATTGGCAGCTCTATTTGTTTGCGGCCCAGAGGCCCTGTTTGGTTTAACATGTGAGTCGTTCGGGCTTCGGCCCAAAAGCCTAGACTTAGGTGATTTCTCCTCTGGCCCATTTTGAATTATCCAATTAGTTCTAGGCCCATAAAAAGGAAATCCATCTGAACTTGAAATAACTCACAAGTCCTGAAAACAAGATCTTTTTCGGCTTAGCAACCATCTTCTCTGGCCCGAAGAAAGTTAGGCCCATTTGTGATTTAGGGACCATTCCAGCTCATGTGCTTTACTTCAGGCCCAAACACATTCCGGCCCAAGGGCTCATTCTAGTCTAGGTAGACTTCTTATCATGACCCTAACCCAAAACCATAGATCTAGGTGTCATCTGTTAGGCCAAACCAAAATCACTCGGCCCAAATTCCAGTTCACATATAGAGCAATCATTCTGGCCCAAATACCACACTCATAACTCATTCCATTTGAGCCCATAGACCAATTCATAGTTTTGGCCTATGAGCTTCGCTCTCAATCAGAATTTCGGCCCATAAAACATTTGAATCCAAGATAGTTTGCATAATTCATTCCAGTTTCCGGCTTCAAGGCCCAACAAGAGCATCAAACGAATCTAGACTTCAAGGCTTATCCCTCGGCCCAGTGGCCCATTCACGGTCCATGTGATTTCTTTCAGCTTGTTTGCTCAATTTCTGGATTCAGGCCTACATGTCCGTTCTAGTCTAGGAATCACTCTAATCTATGCACTTCACTCTCAGTTTGGCGAAGACTCAGGCCCAGTTACTTCCTACATAACCCATGGGCATTCTACAGGGCCCACTCGAAGCTTGGAAGGAAGACAATCATGGTCAATGGCGCCCGACGGTCAACAGCTCCAGTCTTCAACACGTTGGCATCAGACTGTTCAACATCACTATTTCAGAAGTTTTCTCGATTTAGTAGTTTTCTTTTCTCAATCATTCTTCTAACTTTTATGGTAGTTAGCTTTCTTTATCATTTTAGATTACAACTTTTGATGTTATCTTTCCATTCGTGAATAAGAGCATAGTTCGATTTTCGTAATTTTTTGTGCATTCATTCAACAAAACAAAAACACAAAAATTTGTTTTCTTTTTAAGGGATCACAGAGTAATCATTTCCCGACTATGGAATAAAATGACTTGTCTTTTGTTTCTAAAAGGGTGAACATGTCCGTCCTCACACCATAGACTATCCCATAATATCCACGAAGCATTCCAAAATCCGCATCTATTTAAGTGTTGTCATAAACCCCAGGTCAATACTGGGGGCAATCTGAGTTCAGGATCGTCATCTTTAATCTTTCGTTTAAGCGTGTGAACTAGTCTCTAAGTGAAATTCACGAAAGTGTCTTGAGCGGAAAAACCATGAGCAAACGAGCGTGTCATTTTTACACGACTCCGGTGAGACCACATCCAAAGGTGAGGTAAACGGCATAACTCCGACCGAAGGAGATAATTTGTAAATTTACGCTTAGACCTGTGAAAAGTAACAAAGAACGGATATACAACTATCAGGAATGACGAAGCACCTAGGTACAGCACCACATGGCCAAAAGCTTGCAAACCCTGTCATTAAACCCTAGGCACCCCCGCTGAGCCTTTCATATATCCCTTTTCGATATTATGAACTCCACAAAATAACCCAGCCAATGATGAATGTCCGACCCGGTGACCAAAGGAGGCGAGGAGCCCGACTCTCAGATAACATTCTCATCAGTCCAAAGAAGCAATGCCGCTATCAGCATGACAAAGCGATCCGCAAATGGTCCCAGAGTGACACAGGATCAAAAGAGCTCACATCAAAACAGCTCTCGAAGCCCAAAACCGGGAAACACAAGAACCCCGAAGGCAAAGCCAAGAAAGGATAAAACAAAAGGCAAACCCGAAGTGCCTCGAGAAAATCCAAATGACGAAAAGAGAAATGGTGCAAAGGACAACTTCAAAAGTCCAGGTCCAGAAGCTCGAAAACAACGTCAACATGAAGCAGCCAGACGACTTCAAGACAAGGAAGATGAATCCGAGAGAAGACGCAAGTTGCAGCTTTGGTCACCCATTTAAGCTCCACATACCTCAAATATCCCTCCATGATCCCGTTGTCTTTCATCACACCCCATGGCCACGTTATAAGCCTCAAAGACTTCCGACTTGGTAGTTGTGTATCCAATCACGTGAAAGTAACTGATCGAATGCGTAAATTCATCAAATATCAAATTCAATGGTCTACAAGTTGTGACCGTAAGTGAGAAACGAGTGTAAACACCAAACACGTCGAGTGTAGGTTAGGAAGCACCAAATCAGAACATAAGCCTTGACCCTGTGAGGACGAGACTCGTTCGCACGTTTGATCAAAGAAAATACTGGGGGCAATCGATCGGAATGATCGATTGCCATGAACTCTAGCTCAGATTGTCTTAAGGGAAAAATACTGGGGGCAATTGTTGGTTCCAACAATTGCTATGACAACACCAATTGGAACCCAAAGCTCAAACATCACCACCATCATCCCACCACAGGCCCACATAAGCCCTTACCTTCACTTCATGCACTCCACAGGCCCACATAAGCCCTTACCTTCACTTCATGCACTCCACAGGCCCACATAAGCCCTTACCTTCACATCATACACCATACCCCACCGGCGGCATGTTCATCTCGTAGGAGATAAATTACAAGTCCGAAGTCTATAGTTAGGAAATGATAATTTCACTTTCCTTTTCACTAAACAGAATTTTCATCAAACACTGCCACGTTTGACACCTCTTTCAACAATTTCTTGTCTTGAACAACTTTCCTTCAAACACTTCGGTTTCATAAACCTCATCATGGCCACATTTGGCACACTTTCTAGCAGTCTTGCTTTGGACAATTTTTGATCCTTAACATTGCCATGTTTGGCACATTTTCCATCGATTTCTTGTTTTGGACAAGTTTTCCTACATACACTTTGATTGTATTTTGACATGCACATCATCATTGCCACGTTTGGCACTTTCATAATCAGCTTTCATCATGACCATTTGCATAAAGTTTACCTTGCATCCGTCCGTATGAAACTCCTCATCATAGACCAGAGATACAGATTCTCGCCCCGAAGATACAGATTCTTCGCCCCGAAGATACAGATTCTTCACCCCGAAGATACAGATTCTTCAGAGATACAGATTCTCACCCCGAAGAAACAGATTCTTCAGAGATACAGATTCTCACCCCGAAGATATAGATTCTCACCCCGAAGATACAGATTCTTCAGAGATACAGATTCTCGCCCCGAAGATACAGATTCTTCAGAGATACAAGTTCTCGCCCCGAAGATACAAGATTCTTCAGAGATACAGATTCTCGCCCCGAAGATGCAGATTCTTCAGAGATACAGATTCTCACCCCGTAGATACAGATTCTTCAAATTCTCACCAGAGTAGCAGAACTCACCCGAGTAGAAGAGCTCATCCTTTAGGCTCGTCATAAGACCTAGATCCATCCTTTAGGCTCGTCATAAGACCTAGATCCATCCTTTAGGCGTCATAAGACCTAGATCCATCCCTAGGCTCGTCATAAGACCTAGATCCATCCTTTAGGCTCGTCATAAGACCTAGATCCATCCCTTAGGCTCGTCATAAGACCTAGATCCATCCCTTAGGCTCGTCATAAGACCTAGATCCTCCTTTAGGCTCGTCATAAGACCTAGATTCCATTTTAGGCTCGTCATAAGACCTAGATCCCCCTTAGGCTCGTCATAAGACCTAGATCCATCCTTTAGGCTCGTCATAAGACCTAAATCCATCCCTTAGGCTCGGCATAAGACCTAGAACCATCCTTTAGGCCCGTCATAAGACCTAGTTGCATTCTCTTAGGCTAGTATTAAGACCTAGAGTTACCCTTTAGCTTACCCACTCTCATCAAACACGTTGCATTCATCTCATTCATATAGGCTCGTCATAAGACCTAGTTGCATTATCCAGGCCCGTCACAAGACCTGGCGACAGAAAGTTGGCGAGGTGATGGCAAAAAACCTCTTTTGCGATGTCAACTTATTTTTGGGATCAACAACTGGTGGGCAAAGGCAATAAGTCCCCAAGGTTTTTACCAGGAGTTATCCCTGCACACCGGCTTGGGGGGCGATGGCAATAAGTCCACATTGGGTCCAGCCAGGAGCATTGGCACGGGTTTCGGTCCCCAGAAGCATCCGAGCATCATCAGCATCATCAGCATTATCATCAACATCATCAGCATCATAAACATTATCAGCATCATCAGCATCATCAACTTCATCAGCATTATCATCAGCATCAGCATCATTAGCATCATTAGCATTTCAGCATTCTTGCATTTGCATACCACTCGGTTATCACATTTTAGGTAGTCAACGCCTTAGAATAGCTTGACATCATCTCATTCGTCATAGGTAGTCAACGCCTTAGAATAGCTTGACATCATATCATCATATAGGTAGTCAACGCCTTAGAATAGCTTGACATCATATCATCATTATAGGCAGTCAACGCCTTAGAATTGCTTGACGTTATCTCATTTCGTTTTAGGTAGTCAACACCTTAGAATCGCTTGACATCTTTTCATTTCATTCTCACTCATAGGTAGTCAGCACCTTAGAATAGCTCGACACAATCTACATGTAGGTCTTTTGAGATCCAAAATTTGGGGTATCACTCAGGCATCAACTAGTCTTTTCATCTTCATTACAAAGCCTAGTAGTGACGGGGGCAATCTGTTATACCCAAAATTCAACCCCCCGGAGTAGTTCTCTAAGGCATACGTGTTACAAAGGACAAAAGGGGTCAAAAAAGCACCAAGGCGGGATTTTCCAAGGACATCATCGGGATTTTCTATTTTCATATGACTTGTTCATTATCTCCAAACACTTCCAAATATCATAGTCATTATGAAAGGTCTTTCATGATTTTCTGATAATATTTATTCTAGAAATTAAGCTTTTAGTAAGCTAGTTTCTTTAATAATTAACACATGAAATAACCTCAAAATAGAAATAAAAAAAAGGCTTCCAAAATTAAAATAAAATTGTCACATGGTTAGCATGACTACATACAGTCATAAACCTGAAATTATTTTATTTGGAACCTTATCCCAAAATTTAAAAGAGAAATTCAATCATTTTTGCAATTTTCTCTCTCCTATGGAAAATACCGAAATCAAAACAAAACGTCATGAAATTTTAACACAAGATAGAGGATGATTTTTAGAGACTAATTCCGTTGGAATTTCGTTATTTCGACTTTCCAATAATTAGTTATGAATTATGGGAGATTCCATATTGTGAGATTTTTATCTAATTGATTATTTCAAACTAACCCGATTCCAACTCTCAAAATTCCTAAAAATCATTCTTTACCTTCAGTTAAATTTCATAATTTTTATCGGCTTGAAACATATTCTAAAAATCAGATTCTCTTAGAGCACAAAATCAGTCTTTTAGATAAAGATCTTGCTCTATCAATTTGACCATGCTCTTTCTATAAAAGGACCCCCCAAGAACGAACTAGGGCAGAGGAGATCATCCCCATAGTCAGAAAACACAGCCGTCCACTTGCCTCCCACGTTTTCAACACTCCCAACACCGAAACTCTGCCGAAATCACCCCAAAATCACCAAAAACACATTCGTTCTTCTCCCATTGAACTTCCAAGCATCAAAACACCACAAATACAGAACCAAAACGTGCTTAACAACACAAAGAAGAAGAGGTCAGAAGCTCGGGTCAAAGTCGAACCGGATCGGCCACCAACGAGGCTTTCAGAGATTCCCGACGTGAAGGAACAACAAGTTTTCGAAATCAAAACAGGGTAAAACCAAATTCTCTAACCCTTCTGTCTAAATACACTTCTGGTTGAAATTGCTAACCGAATTGACTTTTCTTTGCTTCTGAATTAAGGTTTGTTTGCGTTTCTGTCCACTAACTTGTTCAATAAGTTTCGTCCTTAATTCGTAGTCAAATTGAAAACTTTTGATCACTAACATGTTTAGAATCTTTCAGGCTACGTACCCATAAATTTTGAGCCAAAAACACCGCCGGAACAGCCTTAACGCCGCCGTCCGAGGTCGGTCCGCACCCACGGACGCTATGTCCGGGGTCCCGGACGCTCTGTCCGAAAGCCGGACGCCCCCGGACGGTGGCGGGATATTTTTATTTTCAAAAGTTAGGGTTTTATAAAACATGTCCGGGCCCACGGACGTCCTGTCCGTGGCCCCGGACTTTCAAACTCGTTTCTGTTTAAATTTGACTTTTTTGTGTAATTAGGTTAACTGGGGTCCGTGGGTTCGGACATTAGGTCCGTGGCCACGGACGGAATAAATATTTGACTTAATTCTGCCTCAGAAACCCTAGCTTAGGTAACTTTCAATGTCACTTTAATTTTCTGTCAAAAAACGTTAAAAAATAAAAAAAAACAGAAGCGCGCACCTAGGTTAAAACAACTTTGTAGAAAGCCGTAAACGAACCAAGTAGAGGAAAAACGGCCTAGGAAGGGTAATGAAAGTAATTGAACCCTAAATAAGTCGAATATCAAGCCCCCGAACCCGAACTCTCCTTTCCTAATTTGGCCTAGGTTAAAATTAGGTGGCGACTCATAATAGGTTCCAGTGAGCTAGCTTAGGTTTTAATAATTATTGTTATATGACATAGTTTTTAATCTTAGGTTATAAGTGGACCTAAAACCCGATTAGATCCTAATCAACTTAATCCGCATAGGATAAGGGTTTAAAATCGAGGCTCACAATTCTGTGTCGCTATCACCATTTTTATGTTGTCGCTGAGGTGTTGGAAACCTGTCGACGATTGGTTCTCCGAGAGCGGCAATGAGGTTTGCCTCCTCTTCGGAGTCAGGTACAGTTACACCTTCCTGCGAGCCTTTCTCTTCTACTGAGGCTTCCTTCTGAGGTGGTTCATCACTTTGAACCTTCTCTTCCTCTAATGATTGAACTACTTCTTTAACGATGGCTGAAGGAGAGGCTTCTTCTTCCTTGGTAAAGTGTAACCGACGTGTTGTTTTCTCTGGTGTTAAGTGGGATTTTTGTGGAGCTGTCTGTTTTTTGGGCGCGCCTAGATGTGCGAGTTACACAACTAGTGGTGGCGGTTGAATGGCCTTTGGACTTGGATTGTTTAACTTTGGATTTCTTTGTGGTGTCTTTGGAGGTCTTAGGTGAGGAGGCAGGCGAAGACATTTTTGGTTCTTGTGTGGGAGTAGGATCAGGAATGATAGTGTGTTTGAAGGTGCCGGATCTGATGAGGTGATTGGTGTTGGGAATGTGGGACTTTATATACTATACCTCACTGGCGAGGAGGTTCTTTTCTTGGATTACTTTAACCGTAAGCTCGTTCTCCTCCTCCCTTGTCAGTCGAGTTGAAGATTTTGTCTGCTGGATGTCGGCCACTTGTTGTGTGGAAGCTTCTATGAGGATTTATTTAGCTTTTGATCGTAGAGCAGTCTTGGGTGCCATTTTCAGTGTAGAGGATTTTGTGCTGGAATTTAGTACTCTTTGCTCGGGTGTTCTTTAACGGCTGTGAGGCAAAGGATTTTTGCTCTAAATCTCGCAGGAAATTTTGTGAGAGAGAAGAGAATATGCTTTGATAGCTTAGATAGATTAGAGAGAGTGAGGGCGATAGTGTGACAGGAGTAAAACTCCCATCGCCCTTTTATAGATATCGGGTAACGGTCGGTGACTGTTCCTCGTCGCTCGCTGACATGTCCTAATGGTACTATTCATAACGGGAAGCAGTCGTGACAGTTGTCAGCGATTCATTGAGAATTTTTCCCGTTTCTATCTGTTGGACTGTCTCTAACCTAATCTCACTTTTGTGGAAAATGGCATATCTGCTTCAAGTAGTCTTTTGACATGTTTTCTATGCATTAAACTGATCGTTGACAAATGAACAACAATATAATGGGTGTTGCTCACATGTCGTTGACCGATCGTGGGAAATAACAAGCAATTTAACTGTGATTAATGAATATCATTCCAAGATCATGAACAATCTTAGTAAACCTTTCTCTACTTAATAGCTTAGTAAAGATGTCAGCTAGTTAGTTCTCAGTAGAAATATACTTTAAACCAACTAATCCTTTTTCACAACAATCTCTAAGAAAATGATGTCTAATGTCAATATGTTTGGTACGAGAATGATGCACAGGATTTTTGGAAATAGAGATGACACTTGTATTATCACACATTATTGGTAAAGTACCTGTTTGACGCCATAATCACCAATTTGTTGTTTGAGCCATAGGAGTTGAGCATAGTAGCTTGCTGCAGCAATGTATTCAGATTTAGCTGTTGAGATTGCAACATTTTGTTGTTTCTTGATCCCCATGCAATCAGACATGACCCAACAAAGAATGCTGTCCCTGAGGTGCTCTTTCTATCGCTGATAGATCCTCTATAGTCTGCATCTGAAACTCCTACAACGTTATAGTTATTGAACTTAGGATAAAAGAGACCAAGATTCATTTATCCTTTCAAGTAACGTAGGATTCTTTTTACAGCTGTGAGGTGACTTTCTCTTGGATCTGCTTGAAACCTAGCACATAAGCAAACGCTATACATGATGTCAGGTCTACTAGCAGTTAAATATAGTCGAGAACCAATCATCTCTCTGTAAGATCGCTGGTCGACTGGTCGGTCACCAGTCATGATACCCATCTTAGTGCCAACTTCCATTGGTGTGTCAAACGTCTTACATCCCTCCATTCCAAATATCTTTAACAAGTCTTTTACGTACTTCTCTTGGGATAGGATGGTCCCTTCATCATTCTGCTTGACTTGAAGTCCTAGGAAGAACTTCAATTCTCCTAGATCACTCATCTCAAATTCCTTTTTCATCAATGCTTCGAACTTCTTGCACAATTAGGAAATATCTTTCGTTGTTATAAACAAATAGAGTTTTGTCTACTTTACCTCTTTTAAAGTGGTTTTCCGATAGATAGGAGGACAGGCGATCATACCATGATCTTGGAGCTTGTTTGAGCCCGTAAAGAGCTTTGTCAAGTTTGAATACCATGTCTTTCCCTTTTTGTGTCTCAAAACCTGGAGTTTGCTCAACACACTCTTCCTCTTTGACGTACCCATTTAGGAAGGCACTCTTGATGTCAAGTTGGAAGAGTTTGATTTCTTTGTGTGCAGCAAATGCAATAAGTAATCGGATAGATTCTGTCCTTGCTACTGGAGCGAAGGTTTCTTGGAAGTCTATTCCTTCTTGTTAACGATATCCTTGAGCTACCAGACCAGCTTTGTTCCTGACAACTTCTCCCATTTCATTCAGCTTGTTGCTAAAGACCCATTTTGTGCCAAGTACTCCTTGATGAGTAGGACGAGGCACAAGATGCTAGACTTTGCATCTTTCAAACTGGTTTAGTTCTTCTTACATTGCATTGATCCAGTCCGAGTCTCGAAGGGCTTCTTTGAAGTTTTTGGGCTCAATGGGTGAGACTGTCGTTGAGAAGGCTAGAAGATCTCGAGTTTGTGCTCTTGTCTGAGTTCCTTTGGATATGTCTGATATGATATTCTCCAATGGATGATTCTTGTACAGAGCATGAGATTGATGAATGGTTGATGGAGAGAGAGGATCCTCGACATCAATGTTTCATTCATCGACCTGTTGTTGACCTGTCGTTGACTTGTCGGGCAAGTTTTCTTCAGTCGGTGATTCATCTTTGTGATTATTTATGTGTTTTTGATCAGCTAGATTGAATCCAAGTTCTTTATCTTCATCAGATTCATCAAAGACTACGTGCACACTTTCCACCACCTTCAGTGTCCTTTTGTTGTATACTTTGTATGCCCGGCTTCTTTCAGAGTATCAAAGGAAGATGGCCACATCACTTCTGGCATCAAACTTTCCAAGGGGACTCTTTTCATTGTTATGGACATAAAATTTGCAACCAAATGTCTTGAAGTGACTTATGTTTGGCCTTCTTCGCTTTATTAACTCATAGGGAGTTTTGTTGAGGACTGGTCGTACGAGCGTTCTATTTGTGATGTAGCATGCAGTCACCACCGCTTCTGCCCAGAAGACTTGAGGAAGATTGCTCCCCAATAGCATGGTCGTGGCTACCTCTTGTAGTGTTATGTTCTTTCGCTCAACTACCCCATTCTGTTGGGGTGTTCTTGGTGCTAAATATGTGTGACTAATCCCATGTTGTTTACACATATCCATGAATTGTTGATTCTCAAATTCTGACCCATGATCAAACCGAAGAGTCTTGATCTTGTGATTGAGTTGTATTTGGACTTTTCCTGCAAAGGCTTGAAATTTCTCAAAGACTTCGTCTTTGGAAGCAATAAAGAGTGTCCAAACAAACCGTGAGTAATCATCAACAATTACAAACACATACCAATTTCCTCCAAAACTTTTGACTCTCATAGGTTCACATAAGTCCATGTGAAGTAATTCAAGGGGTTTGGATGTACTAACTGAGTTCTTTAATCTAGAAGAAGTCTTGGTCTGTTTGCTTCTAACACAAGCATCACAAAGATTGGTCTCAGATTCATTAATCTCAGGAAGACCTCGTACCAACCTTTTCTTGACAAGTTTTCTTAGTAAAGAAGTGCTAACATGCCCTAGTCTTTTATGGCATAGAGTAGAGTCTTCTATTGAAGCAGTCAAGCGTGGAAGATTTGGACTGTCAATATCCTCTAAGCTTGTTACATAAACATTTTTCCACCTTTTTCCCTTTAACAACTCTTTGCCATTGTTCTGACTTACTATACTACAATGTGTAGGATAGAAGTGAACTGAATTCCCTTTGTCACAAATTTGAGAAACACTAAGCAAGTTGAATTTTAAACCATGAACTAGATTTACATTATCTATGACATAGTCAGATGTAATACCAACCTTACCTACACCGATGGTTTTTCCTTTCTTGTTGTCGCCAAAGGAAACGGTTCCTTGGCTTCTTGGTTCAAGTGTGAAGAACTTCTTCTTGTCTCCTGTCATGTGTTTAGAGCACCCACTGTCGATGTACCAGTAGGGGTCCATTCTCACTCGATTTTGCACTTAACACAGTAGTGGTGTGGGGTTAGGGTCCACAGATAGATTGGACCCATTTCCACCATTTAATACTCTAAGATCATTTTTGACTACTCATTTTAGTCCTAGGATTTTGAGTTGCCAATGCCTCATAAAACTCGTTTTATGGCAATTGGATTCATGATGACCGAGTTGTCTATATAAGCGGCAGAAATCTCTACGACTGGTCTCTGACCGGCGCCCAACCTGTCGTTTGCTTCTCATCATGGGTGTCTTGGAAACAGCATCTATCTTAGAATATTTTTCTTTGATGGTAGCTAGTTCCTTTTCTTTAGTGTTAAGAGCAACAATCAATTCATCGATTTCAGGTTGTTTTTCTTACTTCAAATTTTCATGAATGGTGAGAATTTCACTATAGTCTCTTTGTAATTTCATGAGTGCCCTCATGAGATTATCTACCTTGCTTTTATCTGAGGTTTTTCTTAACTTTTCATTTTCTTCCAAAAGTTTATCGTTTTCAGTTTCTATTGCCTCTAGGTGATCAACTAATATTAGAGAAAACTTTCTAAGTCCTAGAAGTTCAGCCTTTAGAATTCTCCTTCTAAGTTTAGAATAGTTTACTTTATGTTGTTCTACTTCTCCTCCTGATTCTGAGGCATCATTGTCTTGTGCCATCAAGCACACATTTTCAAGGCATAGGTGAGCCTTCTCCTCTTCTGAGGTGTCGCTGTCCGAGGTTTGATTGTCATCACTTTGTTCAGAATCTCCCCATGCGGCAACAAAGGCTTCCTTCTTTGGTCCTTTGTTGAATGATCGTCGGACAGGCTTCTTGACCCTGTCGTTGTCGTCTCGTGATCGCCGAGGGCAGTCTTTGATATGATGTTCATGTTTTGAACACCCATAACACTTGTCATTGCTTTTCCTCTGATCATCTGACTCCTTGGACTCCTTGTCTTTTATTTTATTTCTTATGAACTTTCGAACGTACCTCTTAGCATAGAGGACCATTTCGTTATTGTCATCTCCTGACTCGGACCTTTCATTTTCAGCTACTTTAAGGGCTATGCCTTTCCCTCTATCTCTTGATGAGCTTTCCGAGTTTCTGTGTTGTAGTTTTAACTCGAAAGCCATTAGAGATCCTAGCATGTCTGCCAGAGACATCTTAGAGAGATCATGCACTTCTTGCATGGCATTGACTTTGCTATCAAAGGAGGCAGGAAGAGATCTGAGGAACTTCTGAATTTGATCCTCGTTAGAGATAGTTCTTCCAAGCACTAACATTTCATTGGTCAGCTTTGTGAACCTTGTATGCATTTCAGAGATGCTCTCCTTTTCTTCCTTCTTGAATAGCTCCCAATGAGTGAGTAGCAACTCAATGCGAGTCTTTTTGATCTCATCATTCCCTTCATAGGTCACCTCAAGAGTTTTCCAAATCTCTTGGGCCGTTTTAGCTGAAGCAATCTTTGAATATTGCTCAGGTAGTAGTGCACAGTGAAGTATTCTTACAGCTCGAGCGTTGATTACCAGCTTCTTGATTTGCTCATCCGTCATGTTGTCGATAGATATGTCTTGTCCTTGAGGATTCTGGAAGGTGTACTCTCCATGTGTTATCACCCTCGACATTCTTGGATCGTCAGACTTGATATGAAACTCCATTTTGTTATTCCAGTGGGTGTAGTTGTCTCCATTGAAGAGTGGTGGTCGATTCGGTGCAGAACCTTCTTCTACTGCAAGAATGCTTGCATGAGACATCTTGATCGTCTTCCAAAGCAGTTAGCTTTCTAGAAGAGGCCCGCTCTGATACCAATTGAAACTCGCAAGCGCTAGTGGTGCATCCTCGACGTGTCGTGGACGTATCGAGGACTCTAATAAAACTTGATAGACAAGAGGCAACTCTTAAACTGGAAAACACATTTCGATTGAGAATTTACACACACGAAATTCACTCAACCTCCTTTGTCCCACACACAGACTCCCGAGACAGTCTCGACTTTACCCCTAAAGTCGTCAACCCTCTCCTGACTATCGGCCTACGGTTCACCGACCGTTCCCCACCCTGTCGTCCTATCAAATACCCAACGTATTGATACTCTAACCCAGTCCTCACTAGCTCACCAACTCTCTAGCACTTACACACACTCCTAAGTCTGATCAACACTTGCCCAGGTTATCTCTATCTTTTCTCTTGTACAGGGCTTGCATTACAAGGAATATTAAAGTATGTATTTATACAAGTTAGTTGAGATGCCAACTAACAACCTAGGAGTTGTAGACTCTAAGAGTAGAATACTCATTATTCTATGAATATAATATCCGCACCCTACTGCAGATTTTTGTCCAACTTGATCTGGAGCCACCAGCACACGCGTTGCCTTGTGAATGGGCAAGTTGGCGGTGCGTCTCCCAAGTGGGGGGTTTACCACTTGCACACTTCAACTTGTCTGAACTTGTCTGGTTCATTAATGCTCATAAATGCTCTCTTCTGAAGTATTACGGCTATATAATGATGTTCATCAATAGCCTTTGTTTATTTGTTATCTTGCACATTAATGAGATACACCTTTTGTCGTGTGTTTGTCATGAGCAAGTTGCTTGTGTGGTTGTGAATAATATGAGTGAGTTTGTCGATGTTGCTAACTCCGTTTGGTCCTTGTTTAACGTCTGATGTAAGAGATATGTGATGGTGTGGCTCTTGACTGTTTGTGTCTTGCTAGAAGTTCTCCGGAGCTCTCGCCGACAGGTGCCCGACTGGTAGGGCACATGTCGTGGATTGAGCATGCTTGCAACCTTGCGTGCAAAGCCACTCATGACTTAAGTGCGCTTGCAACCTTGCGTGCTAAGCCACTTATTCACCTGTCTATCTAAAATCATGAATCTTGACAAACGCATTAGATAGACAACACAAGGTTTGCTATCATCAAAACTAAAGGATCTTGTCTTAACACTACATTGTGACCCTTCATCTGGTGATAGTCGCAGAAGCTGTTTAAGTCGGACCCGAGTTGGGTGACCCTAGGCTTAGGGTTTGGGTGCTTTAAAAGAAAGCCATTTTCTCTTAACTTTTTTGTATGCTTTACTCAGAGGCATTCCTAAGGTCGAGTACTGACATTGGGCCGAGTTTGGTAATCATGAGGGGGAGGTGTTGCCCTGTAATTTTGACCTGGTCCAGAGGACTGTGCCTGGTAAATGCCTACCCGGGGAGAGGTAGGAGGCAGGGTGATCGGTGAGAACCGGGGTTGCACTTGGTTCACCGGTGGTGTTGGGATAGTCTTGCTGTTGTTATTGCTATTATTGTCGTTGTTGCTGTGATTGTTGTTGTTGTCACAGCTCTGATGAATCTGATGGTATGAAGTTCTAGATCCTGATCCAGGGAGCTTCAACCCTTTTAATCTTCCTGCCAGTGCTAACTCTTCAGCAGCCGAAGCAGCAGCTTTCAGATGTTTTGAAGTCACAAATCCCGAGGGACTTGAGATGATCTGTATAAGGATTTTCCAGACATGAGGTAATTATCCTGATCTGCTCGTCTTCAGTGGGACGGTCGATCATCTGGCTGGCTACCTCCCTCCATCAGGTGATGAATTCCGTAACAGTTTCATCACTTCTCTGTCTCATTGTTTCAAGATCTCTACGCGTGATTCCCAAATGGGTGTTGTAACTGTACTGCTCTACAAATGCCTGATAGACTTCCTCTAATTTCTTTCCGGAGAAATCCAGTCTCGACACCCATGCCTGAGCAGCTCCTTCTAGATAGCTAGGAAAACAAATGATTTCATCTCTCATCCAGACCATGCATAGTCATGACTCTGTCAAATTGAGCAAGATGGTGTCTAGGATCTCCCATCCCAACGTATTTAGAGATTTTTGGCAGTTTTAGATTCTAAAGCAACTTAGAGTTTGACTTCAATCGGAAATGATGGAAACCCAGCATCTTTGCTCGCTCTCCGAGCTGCATCTCTGCTAGTAACTCTTCCTTTAGGGATTTCTTCCTTGACCGAAGTCAATTGGAAGGTGCTCAGCGGGTGGGGCTTGATTATAGCCGTGAATCAAATGGTTAAACGGGTGTGGCAGCAGCTGAGTATGGGGAATTGCTTCCTCGAAACGGACAGCATGTTCGGGGGCGGTGTACTGATACTGTCCCATCTGAATCGGATCTGGGATAGGTGAATTTGGGTAGAAATCTTCAGGTGGTTTAGACTGATTCACATTAGCAACTTGGGGAACAACCCTAATTGGTAGAATTTGTGGTATTTTAGGGAGAGTAGTTGTGACAGTTGTGGCGGTGGTCAGGATTGGTGGTGGTAAAGGGGCTCCTGATAGTAAGTCAGTTGGCTGGAATGTCGTAGCAACAGGGTGGGTAACCGGGATGGGTATTGGGTGGTTGATCCTTGAAGCAGGTGGTGGTGTAGTGGTGCCAAAGACAAGATTATGGCTGAAAGTGAGCTTAGGTGTTTCTTCAATGTAGTCGTCTTCGGGGTCGGTAATGTATGGGTCCTTTCCTTGCTCATTCTCTCCCTGTGCAGTTGCTCCTCCAGCCTCTCAATTGTTTGCGTCATCGATTTTTCATTTTTCAACGACTGCTCCAGCATACGATACAGGACACTAGGATCAGGAATGTTTACAGCACTGCCACTGGCCCCTATAGCTGCGCTCGTGCTTGCCTCAACAGCTGAGGCAACGGTGGTATTTTCTGGAGCAGTGGGATTCATCAGACTTGGATCCATAGTATCTGATGAAGTCTCGGTTGTAGTGTCACTGGCCAGTCTGCCCCTAGAATCTCTTTTCCAAAGGTGAGTAATGTTGTGGAGTTGGAAGAAAACTCCTTATGTTCTGTTCTTTTCGGTTTGGTTTTGTGATACCAAGAGAGAATATGGAACACGTGAAACATGTTAGTATGAATGTAACTTGAAATGGTGAGAGAGGGAGAGAGGTGAAAAGGAGGTCGTCCCCGATGTTTGTGAAATGACGTATTCCAACGATTAAATCCTTTTCATAAAATGATAAAAAGAGAAAAGGCACACAAGCCGGTTTCCATTTCAAAAATAAACGCCGTACTATTTCATTGCTCAGTCGTAATTGCATATAACGGGAAAATGGAGGGTTTACATCCAAGTTCATAGGGGAAACAATATATTAGTTAAAAAGAGTTAGATAACATTACATAGCTGTTGTCACATAACAGGGGGAGGGGAATTACATCCATATCCAAAAAGGGGGAAGAGAATTACATCCATATCCAAAGAAGGGGGAGGAGAATTACATCCACATCCAAAAGGGGGGAAGGGAATCACATATATATCCAAAAGGGGGAAGGAAATCACAACCATATCCAAAAGGGGGAAGGGAATTACATCCACATCCAAAAAAGGAGGAGGGAACTACATCCGTTTACTATTACATTGCCGATATCATATAACTGGGAAAAAGGGATTACATCCAAAATTCAAAAGGGGAAGTCATGTATGACAAGCTACTACTGGCAGCAAGGGATAATATATGAGATCAACTAATAGTCCTCTGTTACTTGAGCTCCTCTCGTTCCCTTCTCCTTTGCTGGCTGGTTGTGGGTGGCGGCTGTAAGTCCACCACAATCGGCATTCATGGATCCAGAGTGATTGCCGGGTAGCGTGGGTCATAAGCATTCCTTATTATGCGGTCGATGTGCATGGTCAACCACGCTTCATATTCCCTGCTCAGGCCGAAACATTTGATCTTGAAGATAGCCCACTTCATTGCGGAGTTGTAAATACCGACAATGTAATTGATGTTATTATCTGTGAATTTTCGGTCTACCAAGGTGTCATTCCTAGCTCCAGGTATGGTTGCTCTCGGCCGAATTGGTGCATCGCTCTGAAGGGGAAGATAGTGACAAACCTTTCCAAACCTAGTAATATCATCCCATCTTCCTGAAGAGCTGACTGAACAGCTCCCCCTTGGACATTCCAGTCAGGCAAGATCCAATTAAACTGCCAATCAAAACAACGATCCCTGAAGTAGGCTTTCCATCCTGCTTTAGGCTTCTGCGCTTGCTTCCGAGTAGTTGGGAAAGTGTCTATATTCACTACTATGTACACCTATGCCTTCTTCATCAGCCCAAGGTGATCAAACAACCAGATTTGGAGAAGCAGGGGGCTTCCTAAGAAAAAGGTTTCTTACACTCCATTCTCCTTCCAACGGTCTAGAGCTCTCACCATCTCAGCCACAACCACTGTCCCGACTCTTTTACCTTCTTCTAGTGCCTTCAGCAAATAGATTACTTGTGGGTTAACCCTCAAGTCTCTCTGTCGGAACAAGTAAAGTCCCATGATGCAGAGGTCAAGCACTCGCCTTTTGGTACTATCGGGGTAGTATGGTTGGTAAAACTGTTGCAGCAAATCCCTCAGATGTATGCTCATGCTATCAAAAATTTTGACTTCCTCGACCCTTACCCCTAGGAATTCGGCTGTGAAGCTAGGTATGTGCGATCTCTCAGCGGGGAAGGTGGGCATCTTTTGATGGGGCTTGATTTTGAGTAGTGCGTCCATCTCTGCCGGCAGAATAACCAACTCCTGATGGTTGAAGCGGTACAGATGGTCCGTCTCATCCCAATAAGTGACCGACTCAAGTAAAGCTTCATAGTCAGTGGTTACTCGACACATCCTAGCGAGTCCTGCTAGCAATGGCTCGTTGTCATTTTTCATCTCAGCACAGTAATCCTTGAGTTCTTTGGCAAAAGTCGCTTCCCAATGACGCTCTTCTTGGAAGGGAGTCATAAGAGTTTATCCTTCACTGGGTTCTTTCTGTGGTTCATTCCTGCCTCTCATAGAACCCGTTTTCCCTCCAGGCACAAACACTAGTCTGTTCATCATTTCCATTGTCCTGTAAAAAGAGGAAACGAAATGGAAAAAGAAGGGGAAAGAATGTGATAAGTAAGGATTAGGGAAACAATTAAGCAATCATTAGTATGACCGTTTATCCTTGGAAATGATAATTATTTTTAAAAACTAGTTTTGAAGGGGTTTGAAAATCAGTTTCTGAAAATTGATTTTGAAAAAGGGTTTAAAGATTGGATTTGATTTGTGAGACAAGAGGGGTTTGTAAAAGGTGGAATGACAAGTTTCAAAGGTCTCAAATGGGTGAGAGTACAGCAATTTTAATACATGCGAGAATTTTGAACAATTTTTGCAAGGGTTTCAAAATAGGTAAATTTTTTTTTTAGAACATGGTTTGCACAGAATGCAAGTTGCATAAATTAGATCGTGGCTGGTTTTAATGTGGAGCTAAGTGTGAATGATTGGGATAATCACCTTCCAAGCCAATCAGTGTTTCCCATACCATCAAGATAATATGGTCGCACGAGCCACGGCCGGTGATTATCACAACATATTCACTCCTGGGAAACTTAGGGAAGCACTGCATGGGATCGGGTCTCCCGTCGTCTACACGATAAGGTGTGTCTAAAGTCTAAATTATTCACTGACTACACTATGTCATATATGGGTATCCGTAAATACGGGATCCTCTATGAATTTGTAGCGCGACATTGGGCTTTAAAGACACCCGTGGTGCAGAGGAACACATGGAGAACTGAGCCCATGCAATCTTTAGGGTAAGGCAAAGGGTGGTTAGACAGACGACACATAAGGGGGTGGCTACCCATCTTAGACACCGGATCAGGTAGCTGGACACTAAAGGCTCAGAGGTCACTATATGCTGGCTTTGGACTCAAGGAGGGAAAGTATCTTGGATCGTAAGTCTTTAAGGTGTGGGTCTTGGACCGTACCACCTCGTGGGTTTACTCCTTCTAGAAAGGTCCCAACTCATGGAGAATCCACCGTGGATCGGTTGGGATCTCGTCACATGTGGACAAACGGGTGACACAGAGGAATGCATGTCCTAAACTACCCAATGCACCCCCATCAGGACTATTCCTATCAGTTCAATATCACAAACAAGAAAGCGGTAAATAAATGCGCATGTAAGGAGAAGGAAGAAGTTGGACCCCTAATGGGCCCACCTACCTAGAATCCCTGCAGGTTAGTCTAGCATAATCACACAATTATATAGCATATACGGAAACAAGGCTGATTATAAACTCTCCACTCATATCCTAGCTATCCTCACCAAACACACTCTAAGTGTGGAGTAGAGTAATCCTATGGCTTTGGAATGAATCTCTTGAAGGTTTTGAAAGAAGTTGGAGAATCCTGACAATTTTGAATGGAGTTCGGTCTTCCTTGAGTTTGAGAAAAACTTACTCAAGTTTTCCCCAGCAGAGTCGTCATTCTGTGGAGGGTGATTTTTCGGTATGAGGGGGGTCTATCTAAATGGTTCTAGCTGAGAAGTCTAGATCCTAGAAACTGCCATTCTGCGGAGGATGAAAACCCATCACCTCGGCATCCCTCAAATACTTACTAAATCGTCCGTTTTTCCCAGAAAGTATAAGGGGGAGTGCAAGTGTGGACTACACCCGCTCTCGATGGGCTCCACACGGACTTATGCCCTAAGGGCGGAAATTGACTAGAGTCGCCACCTAGTTTGACCTAAGAATACTAGGAAGGAAAGGAAAGAGGGTTCTAAGAACCGTTAGTTGACTTTGAAATTGTTACCTATGGATAGGACTTATCTGGTCATTGCAGGGATTCTAGTGTGGGTTCGCACTGGGTTACACCCCTTAGAAGTGGCAATTGACCACGACTTTGGATTGGTGCCCGAGGAAACCTCTGTCTCCAATTGTCGGGATTTCCTTCTTTCAAAACCTTAATAGAGAGATTCAAAAAAGCCAAAGGATACGATTGAGTATAGATTGAGGAATAGATGATTTCGAAGAGTTTGTAGAGAAAGGCTGGTCTTGAAATATTGGTCAACGGGGTTTGTTTGAGTGTTGAAAGGTTTTAATCATTTTTTGAGGGGTTTGAGGTTGTTTCGGCTTTCGTGGTGCTAAGAAGATGCTGGAAGTTTTAAGAAGAAACGGGTATTTTGGTCGCTTTTGTGAAGATGAGGAGTGTTCGGGTCATTTGGTGGGGTTAAGAGGTATTCGGGTCTTTTGTGAAGTTCAGATTTTGGAATGGTCAGATTCTTGAGGTGTTTTGAAAGTCAAAGGTATTGAAGAGGAGTTCGGGCTTTCAGGATGATTGATTATCAAAGAGGGTATTTGGTTTTGAAGATGTTTCGGGATTGTATACATTTAAGATGGCTAAGATTGTTTGGGAATCGAGATTCTCAAAAACGGAGCGCTCGGGAGTTGGAGACCCTATGCTAATGAGACTTGTGAGTTCGGTTTATTGAGAGAAAGGTTAAGAGTTATTTATGTGGCTTAAAGATCTAATGGATGAGTTGGATTGATTTGTTCAAAATTGTCTCTCTTAAAGTTTTTAAAACCGGAAAAACATGTTTATTGTAAAAGGGCGGATAATCCCAAGGGATTACCCTATGTACCCCTTCGAACATGACACTTAATTAATGGTAAGTGCCGAGGCTCGAAAGATGGGGCAATGAATTTATGTCGAAATATAGGATTTTGAGAGAAGTATCATGAATGGGATACTCTCGGTCAAACCCTAATAACGTCTCTAACTCCCGGGTTTTAAACATTAAAAAACGAAAACTGAAATCGAGTAGAAGGGAGTTAGATGATTCTAAAATCCCGGCTGCAGCTAGGGAGGTCGTTACTTTCCTAGCACCCCGCCTTGTAAAAAACTAGGCTACAATTACGGGAGATTTGTCACCCTAATGCCCCGCCTAAAGAGATCCAGACTGCGACAAGGGAGGTTACGATCCCAGTGCCCTGCCTTGGATTTTTATTTTTGGAAGGGAGACAAGTGATGTCTAACTAGGAAGAAAACATTTTGAAAGTGTTAGACATTTCTTGTTCCCTGAAAACATTTTTATTTTGGATTGGAAAGCTAAATTAGAAAAGTTGTTCAGAATCCTCTGTAAAGAAACACTGATTTTGAGAAATGTTTTACGAGAAAACTTTCTGTGTATGTGAGAAGAACTTTCTGTGTTTTGAGAAGAGTTTTCTGTGATGTGAGAAGAGCCTTTCCTTTAAAATTCAACAAAATGGTTTCTTTGAAATCTGAGAAAACTTGATGAAGTTTGGATGAAATGATTCCTTGGAAATCTAGAAGAGAGATTTTTTTTTTAGAGTTTCGATGGGATATACAAGATAAATATGGATTGGATGAATGGATTTTGGGCCTGGTCAAAGTTTCTGGTCAAGGTCAATGTTTTTGGGTCAAGGTCAAAATTCGGGTCAAGGTCAAAGTCTTTGGTCAAGGTCAATGTTTTCAGGTCAAGGTCAAAGTTCAGGTCAAGGTCAAAGTTACAAACTTGGTTTGGTTTTTGGTTTGATCTTCATGGGCTTGGTTTGATCTTTGTGGGCTCGATTAGGCTTGGTTTCGAAATTAGGCTAGCTTGGTAATGGACCGGTTTTTGAAATTGGGCCGGACTTGGTAATGGGCCGGTTTTTGAGATTGGGCTAGACTTGGTAATGGGCCGGGTTTTGAGATTGGGCCGGACTTGGTAATGGGGCGGGTTTCAAGATTGAGCCGGACTTGGTAATTGGCCGAGTTTTGAGATTGGGCCGGACTTGGTAATAGGCCGGTTTTGAGATTGGGCCAGACTTGGTAATGGGCCGGGTTTTGAGATTGGGTCGGACTTGGTAATGGGCCGGGTTTTGTAATTGGGTCAGACTTGGTAATGGGCCGGGTTTTGAGATTGGGCCGGGCTTGGTAATGGGCTGGTCTGTAATTGGGCCAGGCTTGGTGGAATTGGGCCAGGCTTGGTGGAATTGGGCCCAGATTTGGCAGTTGGGCTTTGAAAGTAGATTTCCAAAATGGGTTGATTAAAAAATGTTTGAAACTATTACGTTGGAGCTAGTGGGCTTAAGTCATACCTGAATGAAAATTATTTGGATTTACAATTGGATTGGATTTTGTTGATTGTATATTTTATTCTGAAATTAGGGGATGATTTGGAAAGTTTTAAGGAAAACGGGTATTCCTCACATGGACCGTGTCTAGGACCCGTATGCATTGAGGATACCCAAACCTAAGGCTTTTCTAAAGTGGGCCTCAAGGGTCCACAAGAGGGATCATCCTACTGGGCTGTCTAAGGCCACCTGTCCCAGCCCGTTTGGCTGGTTATGGGCTGATTCTGAACTAAGCTAGATTTGGGCCAAACGTTTATACGGGCCCAAACAGAACAAACCCATTCAAGTTTGGCAGAGATATTAACAAAGAGAAATGAGTAGGTAAATCGATACATAGACATAGATTTTAGAAATAAGCGCAACACTCGAGCATGGGTTTCGGAAACCAAATGAATAAGTTGTAACAGATAAGAAAGGATTGCAGGAACTGAATAATATACAAGGAATGAAATTTAAAGGCTATCTAGTCGGCAAATCAGATTTGGTTCAACCCTAAAACTTTCAAGAAAGCATCAACAAAATGAACCCTACTGTATGGGTTACTAATCAGTTATCCTCACACTATTTTATCTTTCAATGGTCAGTCAAAGGTTTCAAACAAAAGGTGAAGTCCAAAAAAGAGAAGGTATACAGAGGAAAAAGTATGTACATGAACTGAACTAAATCCTGAAATGAAAAACAAATCAAAACACTATTTCATCTAGACTAAACGGCCTTGCTCCTTTAAAGGGAAATTGACAGAATTCGTGAATCCTAATGTGGGGTTTCTAGCTCATTGTTACTTTCCCCTATTATTTATCTTTCCATGATCACATAAAGGTTTGCAAGCAAGAGAAATAACCCAAAAGGAATAAGTATATATCAAACAGAACAATATATGTAAAACTGAAACGAATAACCGATTAGAGCACCATTTAGTCTAGGCTAATCAGAAATGGATGGACATGCTCCCATAGATTCGGTTGAGCAACAATAAAAATGTAGCGTAGCTTTTTTTTTAGTAAGAAACAGAGAACAAATCCAACCAGTGAATAGACATAGATTTCCTCATACAATCACACATCAACCATCACATTTTCGGCAAGTTTCAGTTCAGAGTGAAATACCAGGAATGGAGATGCGAACTTCCTGCAAAATAGTGAACGTAAAATTGAAACAGAAGCAAAACAAACAACAATTGAAGGTTAGTTCACACAGTTTTGAACAAATTTTGTGTTGGCGCAAAGGAAGGTTTAGAGATGTAACTTCCCTTTTACAATATTAATTTCCAGTGGATGGGTCTGCTTTCGACACATCAATGAACAAGGAAACTATGAGCAGAAAGGATGAATGAAGAACTCAAATATAATATAAAGAAACAAAGAAATACTATGGTGTGAGCACTTCCCATCAACTATAGAAAGGAAGATCCAGAGATCCTTCGGGATAGGGACACAATGCATAATCAGTAAACACCTCAGTTAGCTTACACAATCAAGAAGAAAAAAAGGATTAACCAAAGTTGGATTATCAACTTGAGAATCCGGACCAACTGCCAGACCAAGCATAATAACATAAGCGTTTTGAAGCTCAACCCGAGATACACATGAGCCGTCTAACATCGGGCTTGTACAGGTTTTGGATTAAAGAACCGAAATAGAAGTAAAATGAAACCGACACCACGAGGATGATAGAACATTACTCCGAGTTTAGTATAACGCCTCGGTGCTTCAAACAGATTTTTATACCGAAACACAATACCAGTGCGCAGGTAGCATATCGACAGAATAACGCGGTATACATACGCCAGGACTCAAATACTTTAAAAAACGAAACGAGGTAGCAGTAATGAGTAGCAGATAATAACGAGAATGTGCATATTGAGTGGCTTGATGCTCATCTGTGATGGAGATACATAGTGAGAATCAAGGATTTTTCGAGAGTTAAGAGGGAACGACGAAATTAGATGGGATGAAAGCGGGGATACGAGATAAGAAATAGAACATCGCAAACGACTCAATTTTAGGGACCAAGGTCTCGAGAGAGTCGAAACTTCTCCAGCCATTACCGATTTCGGTTCCTTTGGCAAGATGAAGTGGGGAGTTCAAATGAAAAACGTGATATACCCAAAAAAATAGAGAAGGATGGAGAAAGAGATGACTCCACTTACTCTGTCGATGATGGGACTGAATTCGAAACGGTGAGGGATTTCTGGTGTGGGTATCGTGTTGGTGGTGGTGGCGATTCGAAGATGGAAGGAGATTCCGAAGGAGATGGAGGAGTTTTTTCTGGTTTTTTCGTTTTGAGTTTGAACTCGGGAGTATCAATTGAAATAGGGAATAAGACAAACAAAAGGAATGAGAATGTTGGGGATTGCTGCTTGTTGGGTAAAAACGTGGGGATACTGTAGGGTTTGGGGTTGTTTTATAATGAGAGGGTAGACAGATGTCAAACTAGGGTTTTAGTAGAGAGTTGTGGGCCTTATTAAAGAATAAAAATCGGACCCAAATGGGGCCTGGGCCGCGTTCGGTTGGGCGAGCCCACCCTTGGTGAAAATCGGGAACTCAAAATGAAAATGCTCCCACCGAGTTTCAAACTCGAAACCTCAACACTCTCCTCTCACATACTCTACTGGCTGAGCTATGACGGAATTCAATAAGTATAGCAACAAAATAAAAAAAGAATCATGTTGCGAGCTGAAGCCAAATAAAGAAAATGCTTTCGCTCATGCCAAGAATCAACTCGAGACCCATGGGTTTGTATGACGAGTACCTTAACCAGTTAGGCTGCGTTCGGCATGGTTTTTTTTGTGGTAGTTTTGTGGCTGTTTTGGTGTTGTTGTTTTGGCTGGCTGTTTTGTGGTAGTTTTGCTGGTTGTTTGTGGCTGTTTTGAAAACTAGTGTTCGGTAGGCGGCGGTTTCGTCTGGCTGTTTTGAATAAGTTAGTTTTGTGCAGTGCTTTACCGTTTTCATTGGTACAATTAAAAATTTTATATTACATTTTAAAACAATTTTTTGTTAATAAAGTTAAAATATATGTAGATATTCAATTATAGCATTTAATAATTATTATTCTTTATTAATATTTTAGTGATAATTAATTTATAATATGTATACATATATTTGAAACAATAAAGAAATAAACCATTGTATTTAGAGCAATATATTAGATGTTATATATAAAAATAAATTTTATGGATTATATATTAGTGTTTAATATAACATTTCAAATGTATTAATACTTAAGATTATTTTAATTTTTAATGGAATAAATAATATCATTGAAATGAAAAAGCAATTCTTTCTAATAATAAAATAATTGATTGTAAGCGAATATATATATATATATATATCTATCACTTATTATTTTATTATTATATATTGTTTTGTTGATAAAATATTTATTTTAAACATATATTTGTAGTTAAAATAATATATTCTATTCAATTAAATATTACTTAATGAAATTTAAAAACATAAATTTAAATTTAATACTGGATATGCCAAGAAATGAAAAATAACGTATATTAGCATATAAAATTACTTTAATTATTAAGCACGGTTTAAAAACATATAATAACTTTGATATACTGACAAACCATAATAGTTTGTACAAATAGTTTTGTAATTAATCATTACTTAGCAAGTTGAATACTTATAAATGATATTTATGAATATATTACAAATATTTTGTACTCTAATAATTTTGATATTTACATCATAAATTTTATTAGTTTGCTCTTTTCCTTGTAGAATATTTTATTATAATTGATAGATAGTAATAGTTTTAAAAGACTATTTATCCGTATCTGAATAAACAATTTAGAAAAACACTACTAGTTTAAAACTATTGTTCTACATTATTTTCATTAATTTATAATTTAGTATACCAATCTTTATAAAAAAATAAAAATAAAAAAGGGAAAATAAACTAATTTATAATATATTAATCTATATATTTCAATTTTAATTTAATTTTGTGTCAAATTTAATATATAATATCATTTTAAAAATATAATTATATATATTGAAAATTTAAATTAATTTAATAAAATTTATTTTTAAATATTAATTAATATTATTAAATATTCTCGCCCCCTTAATTACAGTTTTCTAGCTCCGCCTCTGTTTACGATATTCATTATATTTGCAGCATAAATTGTTAGTTGTTTTGTGGTTGTTTTGTGGTTGTTTTGTGCTGGTATATTTGTGGCTGTTTTGAAAATTGTTGTTCGGTGATGGCGGTTTGGTATTTTTTGTCAAAATGCCAAACTCAATAATACCATATTTATACCACATATATACCATCACCAAACGCGCAGCCTTAAGCTGGATTGAATTTTAGTATACACATGAGAGAGAAAAAAAATATAAGAGCTCTAATTTTGACTGAATAACTCTTCTAAAAAGCTACGAATCCAAAAGAAAGTATGCGACAATATGAGAAGATTAACCTCATGACCTGAAATTATGGAATACAACTAAAAATAAGGTTCAAAACGTAATGAGATATAAATAAAAGAATAGCACATGTACATGAAATAATAAAAATAATGCCCGCGTAATGGAGATAAAATCTATAAAATGAACGAAAAATAGTAGTAAAAAAAGACACATAAAATGATTGAAATAGTGATGATAAAACTGAAATACCCCTAAATTAATTTAGGGGATTTCTTTTATAAAAACCCTAAATAATATTATTAAACACTAAATTAGTATGTGGTATTATTTAAAAATTATTTAGGGGACTTATTATATTAAATTCTAAATAATAATACAATTTAATTTAATTTAATTTATTATATGGTATTATGAATTTAATAACAAGATTTATAAGTCAATAAATCTTGGAAAAATTCCTAGACACTCCAATTATATTATAAAGATTTTATAAATATTTGTAACATTAATTTGAATCATAAAAGTCAATATAAAACCATTGGAAACCATAAAGTTTATTAAGCCTTGCTAGGGTTGACTTTTTGAGAATGGTCAAACCAGCCCATGAAACCTGTACCAATATATAGTTTATGAAAAACCATGAAGATTGATAAAAAGAATGTCAAAAACGGATCATCCTAGCCAAAGTTATGATAGAATGAAGTTTAGAGCCAAATTTTGAAAAGTGCCACGTGTCAAGACCACACGGGTCGCCGATACTTAGCACAAAAATAGCTAAGTATCTTAACTTCCATCAGTGTTTTTGCCCTAACTTCAAACAGCGATATCTCACTCGTCTTTGAGAGTTTTCTAGTGCCGTCTTCTTCATTCTCTTCTCCTTACTCTCCTCTTTGCAACCATAGCTCACACTTAACCTAAACCTTCCTAAATCCGCCAGAAATTTGATCCAAAGTTGCCTCCTTGCAAAGCCGTAACCCAGATTCCCAGAAAACGTGATCGGTAAGGTACTTTCGTCTCACCATAACTTCTTCGTCGCTCGTCCAAAATTCAATTTCTTTAGCTTGTTGTGTAGATCTCTAACTCCTCTACAATTTCCATGTTAACAACCAAGGCTGATTCGTAACCATTTGGAAGAGCGAGGTGCCTAAAGTTCATGGTTCGTCATCACATAAAATCATAGAAAAACGCATGGTAAACTCGTACCTTTAGGACTGTATTTCTTTCTGTATATAGTTAATTAGAGTAAGAGGTCATTATCAATCTATAGATCTACATTTCGTCTTTCGATTAAGCCCAAGAACATGGCCTAATTCGATCTAGAACTTATTTTATAGATCTCCAAAGTTAGCTCCTCGATCAGGCAAAGTTCGAATATTTTCCAGAAAACCGATTGTGATTTCCCTCGTTGGTGCTTATCCGGTGAGTTTTTCTTTCAATTCCTCCGATGTTGCTAATCAGTTTTGCATTGTCGACCAACCCATGTTCCAATTTCACCTATTACGCATTACATTGAGTGAATTTCGTCGAATTCAAACAGAACTAAACAAACCCTAGGTTCGTATTTACCCAGAATTGAAAACCTTTATTCCTGCATGTTAGCTAGCGAAATCGGTGTCATTTGAACAGCAATTAAATTCCGAGTTCAATGGGACATAAAACAACGAATTTGGTTCTGTGAGTTGAGAGAAATCGACGATTTAGTACTCGGGTTCTGGTTGAGTTCGCTAAAGAACTCGACAAACGTGGGCCGTCCGATCGTAGGTTATAGGAACGGACGGCCAAGATTAAAACACAGAAGTTTTAAGTTGATTTAAGTTTTATAAATTTCAGAATTAAACCCTAACTTGTTGAATTTATTTAAATACCTTTCCGAATGTATTTTGACTTGCAATTTTAACCATAGATTCCTAATAAATTCTAGTTTATTTTGATGTAAATTAATATGAGTTTCGAGTTTTTAAATGCAAATTATGATTTTTGTAATTTCTGAGTATTATGGAATTATTTAGATAATCTTAAAAGATATTTTTATGAAATAAAATTTTTATAATATGTCTAAAATGTTATATCTACTATATATTTAATTTGGGAATTTTCGGACAACGGTAAATGGGTTTAAAAATTGTGTTTATGAATTTTTCATAAAATAACTTATAATATATGGTTTTTAATGTAACAAAAATTAAAGTATAGTTTATTAATAAACTTTTTAGGTTGGGAAATATGAAAAGATTAAACTAACATTTAGTAACAGTATGTTTATAAATATTTTGGGTATTTAATTTTAAGTGAAGTAAAATTGTTTACATATATATATGTATACTTATATGAGAGAAATAAAATAGAAACTTATGTTGAATCAAGGAATTTCATTAGTCTACATTTTTAGTTATTATATAATGTGGAAGTTAATATACTTAATTGAAGCTAGGGTAAATACTTTATTTTATAAACCATATATTGGATGTGGATTTGTGTAAAAGCTAATAGAGATAATTAAATACAATAAAACTACATAAATGATGTTTTGAATAAATCCTAGTATATATATACATTAAACATAAATAAAAGAAATGAAATACCTTATAGAAAATATAATACGAAGGAATAAATAAGTTCAACTAAACCTCTACATAATACTAATGAAAGAATATTATATGAGGTGGTATTAAATTGGGGTTATGAAATTAAGTTTTGAGTTACCTTCGAATTTCTAGGATTTAAATAAATCATAATTAAATACATATATAATATTATTTGTCAATGACAAGAATGTAAATTTGTAATTGGGTTAAGTAATAAATAAGTTAAGACTTAGGAAAATTTGTAATTTGATTACATAAAATGTTACACAAATAGATCTTAATATATAATTAATAATAAAATAAATGAAATAGTTTACATCTAAATGTAAAGTGGATTAATAAGGCTAGATTTAATCATTTCATAACATTTATAATAGTGAGTAATACTTAATGTTTTAAGGTAAAATCATTAAAAGGGTTAAGATATAAAACTATGTTAAATATGACTAGGGAGTTAGTCCAAATAATAATCCTTGAGTTCTTAGAATTGGTTGAGCCATATAAAATACATTTATAACATTAATTACCAAATGCGGAATGAAATTTTAAAAATAAGGGATCTATTTATTAGTTGGAACTTATAAGAGGTTTGTAAATAGGAATTAGGTACTTAAAACCTTTGAATCTTTAATTAGATGAAACTAAGTTACGTAAGAGATTATATTGGTTTACCTTATGACACTAAGAATATTAAATGTCATTTGAATATTAGGTATGAGGTTTTTTCATAATAGATGATCTTATTAGATAATTGACAATTTCTCTTATGAATGAGAATTTACTTCTTAGTTAAATGTTCATCTTATGTTAAGACATAATACTTATCCTAAAACATAATAAAGGGAATTAATTTATTAAGTTATTCCTTTGAAACCTTTGGTTTTGTAAATAATATAAAATGTATTTAAGACATAAGTTTATTAAAATTTAGTACAAAAGGATTATACATAGTCTATAGAGAGAATGTGTGTAAAAATTAATATTTAGGAAATTAAAATGTAAGTGAGGATACATAAAAAGGGTTATCTTAAAACACCTTATTATATAGGTAATAATTAAGCGAATAATATACCTTGCGAATACTAAGTATAAGAGTTGGAAGGGTTGGAGTTAATTAAAATATAGTTGTTTTAGGATGAAAAGTAATTGAACATCTTAAGACAAGATAATTAAATGGTTATAATATTAAGTCATTCTAAAGTAAAGATAAAATAATTGAGTCTAGTAGTTGTCTCTGAATTCTAAGATCAATTAAGTTATAATGAAATGCATCTACAACACTATGATTCCAATATACAGGTTGTAGATCTTAATTAAGTTAAGGGGAAGAGTTAATCATAATAGGTTAGCTTAGATGTTGATAAGGATGAATAATCGTTACATTGTGAGATAATAATATAGTATTCTAAGACAAACCTATAATGGGTCATGATACGACGTTATTCTAAATTAAGAGTAAGGGTATTGAGCTTAAGAGTTATTATTGACATTCTAAGATAAGTCGAAGGTTATACGTAACATTTAATTGTGACTTAGAAATAAGAGTGGGAGTTTATTTAAGCTTAACGTAGGCTCCAAGTGATTGATGATAGACTACCTTTAATATTCTTTAGAGTACTGTTGATTGTTTACGCAAGTTGACTTGAACTGCTTCAGCGTTATCCAAGTACGATTTCTCGTACTCCAATACTGATTGCTAACAGACTTAAGGAGACGTTTTGGAAAACAATAATTGACTTTGAATGAATTTCGAAAGGAATCTGTTTGGGTGACTAACTGAGCTTGATGTGACTAACTGAGCCTGTATGTGAAACTTCCTTGGTTATTGTTTCCTCATATCTAGTTGTTTCACTAGATATTAACTGCCTATGGTTTACACTTCTGCACTCTATAGGACTGAGTGTTTTGGTATTGCTCTTATGCAGTTAATGGTCTAGTGGGGTAACTGGGAATATAGGAAAATATCTAGTATTGGTAAATTCTTCCTTTGGACTATGGGTATTGTTCATCCATGAGTCGAGTTTGATCAGCCTTATTGGGAATGGATTCTTTCTGTTAGATATTAATTGTTAAGGGTTTACGCTTCTGCACTCTATAGGACTGAGTGTTTTGGTATTGCCCTTGTGTAGTTAATAATCTAATGGGAATATGGGAAAATGTCAATCTTGGTATTGAGTATGGATTCTTTCTATTAGGTGGTGCACACACTTTTCACCGATGACTGAGAACGGGTCGGTGGCAGCGGAGGTCTGCTATACCTCATCCAAGTGGAGAACTGACAGCGGGGGTTTGTTTACCTCGTCCTTGTGGACAACTGACAGTGGAGGTCTGTTTACCTCGTCCTTGTGGACAACTGACTGGCGGTGGGGGCCATCTCTCCCAATTGGTTTATTCCACTCTTGAGTATGTTTGTCTATGGGAATCAACCTTCTGAAATGGTGGAGACATAAACTGTCTACCACGGGTCATGGATATTCATGTGATTCCTAGTCCTTCGTGACTACTTAAGTCTTTCTCTTCTTAACCAGGATTGGTTCTAACATCAAAAATGGATGCTTACTAACTATATGGTGTGACTTTGATTGACTAACTTCACCTTTCAGTTATTTGTCTCGTTCTTTAACTTGTTATATTTGACTTGGTGATTTTTAAAGTGCCTTGTTCTTCTGGTTTGTTTTACGAGTTGATTTCAATTATTGCTTATTTAAAAGTTATGTTTAAAGGTTTGTTTTTGGAGAATTGTACCAGTTCCATTCCAGGGAACTGACTCACCCCTCCTGGGGTGGGCTGCTTGGTTTCATCTTGCAGGTACGAATTGTTTATACAGGTGGCCACGAAGAGAATGAGTGTTTGGGATGGGATTAGGTTTTGTGGAGAGTTGATGTATTTCATTGCTGTTATGTTTATGTTAAGTTTTCTCGAGTTCAGACCGTAGCTTTTGTAATTTTATAAGTTGTAATTGGTGAGGTTTTGTGTCGGGTGTTTGGAACCGATGATCTGTAAACACCGTAGTATTTTATTTTCCGCTGCATATTTGTTTAAGGGGCGTTACAGAAATTGGTATCAGAGCGTAGTTACGCTCTGAACCTGAGAAAACAAGCCGAGTGAAATACTTAGAATATAGGTGCACTTAAAACTGGGGAATTGGGGTAGAATTGGGAAGTGAGGACTCCAGAAAGGTACTACGACTCCTAACCCCTCTTAGAATTGTGAATGATTCCTTTATACATTTTTTTTTCCTATGAATGTTGTTGAGAATGGTGTGTTTATACCGTTCAAACATTAAACTACAGTAAAAATATAAGTTTGGAACATCATATATTGGGTACGATAAGATTTTGGTTGGGATAATTCATATATTAAACTATTTTTCAAAAGCATACCTATGGAGAATGCATTGCTAAGAATACAATTCCTTGAGAGCAAGTACACATGCTCCTAGGAATTTTTAAAAAATACTTTGGTTGAAAATAGAATACAAATGGAGCTTTGAATAACTAAGTGATAAGTACTTCAATCTCTTTACAACAAATTATTACCTAAAGATAATGTTTAAGATAAATCTTAAGTCTAGAAAATTATTAAGCTAACAAGAACTAGTAGCATATTGGAAAAGATCAACATCTAACCTGTAAACTACACTAAAACTGTATGTTAACTTTAGAAAGAAAACACCTAAACTTAACAACCTACGGGAAGTGCCTGGTGCGACGAACTCCTAGGCTGGAAGTAGTGGGGGGTGCACACCCACTTCTGAAGTTTAGGGGCTAGACAAGTCTTGTCATCTAACCGGAAATAATCTTCCATGGAAGTGATGGATGGTGTTGAACTTGAGGAGGATTGGTGGTAAGACGTTACCATCATGAAATCTTGAGCTAGACATATTTCATTACTAGCCACAATGAACAATTCAAAATTTGTATCTTAAGATCAGTATTAAAATTCATACATGTAAAGGGTTTATTGAGTTAAATCTTTGGGAAAATACCTATATATGGAGGAAGGGATTTAATTTGGGTACTCCAGGTACAACATCTACCCCCTGTTGAATATAAAAACCATTAAAGAAAGTTACTTAAAGATTGAGTGAAGAGAAGAGTAATACTAAACTAAATATTATTAATCCTTAAATACTTGGAGTATTGAGAATCTAGTGAAAAATTGAGAGTTACTTAAAGATTTGGAAATTCTTTCATGTTTATTTAGAAGTTAACATTATACATAGATAAAATTTCAGAAGTCACTAAGAGTGACATTTAAGAAAAGCCACCATTATCTAAGAGAGTACTAAGATTTAATGATCAGGGAAATACTATATAGAACAAACCTTAAGACCAATAATTATCAAGAGGGGGTGAGTTTTTACTAGACTAATTCATTTGACTTAAATATCTATATATGGAGTTCCTACCTTGAAAAAAAAATCAATTTAAGAAAAGAAATCAGATTTTGGAGTTACATTTTAATTAATAAGAACTTTCTAAAACTCTATCTTGAGTGAAATTATGTAAATATATAATAAGTAAATTTATGAAGTAATACTTAATGATTCGCCTAAAATACTATGGTTAATTATAAAAAAAAACAAATTGAAACTTGAAAAGTCGTAGGAATATATATATATATATATACTTTTTATAAAGGAATGCATGAAACTAACTAAAAAGGATATAATATAAAATTTTAACATACGGTTGGCTAATAAACCTTTGAATATAATTTTGAAAGATTATCTAGGATTATTACATGATTTGAAATATTATTTTAAACTACTCTAGTATGTTACAAATGATTTATAACTTGTTAAGATAATTGATATGTTAAAATAACATAAAGGGCATATTTACGTATATTAAGTTTAAAACCGTACAATGTTCTGTGAAAAACTTAATTGCGTTAAAAAAATGATACACAGTATGAAACTATTTTAAATAAGTTCATGAATTTTCAAGCCATGACAATTAAAAGACTTTATGTTATAAAATGCTTCTAGAGAAATGTTGTAGTAAGATAGCATTAAATAATTACATCACATTTTAATGAAATTTTCCTGTTATGAAATAATAGTTTCCAAATCACATGATTTAAAGATTTGATACCTATTACATGCAATACCTAATTGAATAAAGAGTGAACTAAAATGCTATTTTAGTAATATATAAATATAACCTAAGTTCTTCTCTTTTTCAAAACTTAACTTTGTTTTGCCAATAGAGAGGCAAAGTGAGTTAGGAAAATGTGTTGGGAACACTAAAAGATTTAATTACAATCAAGCCAGAATAACAACGAGTGATATTGTGCATCAGATAATGAACCAAAAGTAAAAATTCAAACTTCACGTAATGTCTTAAATAAAGAAAATTATGAGTAACAAACAGTACACTTTAAATGATGAGTGCTAAACCAAAAAGGTTATGTCCAATAAAACGACCATGATTGAAATAAATACTATGTTGACTATCTAGTCAATTAACCCGCAAAGTATGTTTAACAAGAGTGGCCAACTGAATTTTGGGATGATGGTTAGACCATGTGTACACAAATACATACACATAACAATCAAGAAATACATACATATACAACGATCATGGATAAAATCAACAATGCAATTAAAGTCACAACAAAGCTTGATAATAAGGTGTTGAATTCCTGGAATGTGGTGTTTGAAATAAACATCAAGAAATTAAAGGAAACAAAAACTAAATGTTTGGGAAGTTTAGTATGGTCCATGCATATTGTTGTGATTGGTTTTTGAAAACAACCTTGTTGGATAATGTATCCTGAGTGGTGGTTAATGACATTTACATCTTGCATCAACTGGATGCTAATTATGAGACATTTTGGTTTGGTTAATGGTTGATCTTGAGTGGAATGGATCCTTATTTAAGGATGGGGAATGATGGAATGGAAATTGTGATTGGAATTGTTATTGGATGAATATCCTTGAGTGGTTTGATTATTTGATATGCATTTAGAGCTGGTAATATAACTTGGTGCGTAGTTTACCCGCACACCTGAAAGGGTGTGAGTAGTTGGTAGATAATTTTAAACTTCGGGACGAAGTTTCTTTTAAGGGGGATCTACTGAAATACCCCTAAATTAATCTAAATTAATTTAGGGGATTTCTTTTATTAAAACCCGTGGAATTTGGAAATGGGAATGTATGGAATAAAGAATTGGTATGGAAGTTGGTCAGCACACTGAAGCGGTGTGAGTAACTGTTAGTTGATTCTAAACTTCGGGTCGAAGTTTCTTTTAAGGGGGATCTACTGAAATACCCCTAAATTAATTTAAATTAATTTAGGGGATTTCTTTTATAAAAAACCCAAAATAATATTATTAAACACTAAATTAGTATATGGTATTATTTAAAAATTATTTAGGGGACTTCTTATATTAAATTCTAAATAATAATACAATTTAATTTAATTTATTATATGGTATTATGAATTTAATAACAAGATTTATAAGTCAATAAATCTTGGAAAAATTCCTAGACACTCCAATTATATTATAAAGATTTTATAAATATTTGGAACATTAATTTGAATCATAAAAGTCAATATAAAACCATTGAAAACCATAAAGTTTATAAAGCCTTGCTAGGGTTGACTTTTTGAGAATGGTCAAACCAGTACATGAAACCTGTACCAATAAATAGTTTATGGAAAACCATGAAGATCGATAAAAAGAACGTCAAAAACGGATCATCCTAGCCAAAGTTATGATAGAATGAAGTTTAGAGCCAAATTTTGAAAAGTGCCACGTGTCAAGACCACACGGGTCGCCGGTACTTGGCACAAAAATAGCTAAGTATCTTAACTTCCATTAGTGTTTTTGCCCTAACTTCAAACAGCGATATCTCACTTGTCTTTGAGAGTTTTCCAGTGCCGTCTTCTTCATTCTCTTCTCCTTAATCTCCTCTTTGCAACCATAGCTCACACTTAACCTAACCCTTCCTAAATCTGCCGGAAAATTGATCCAAAGTTGCCTCCCTGCAAAGCCGTAACCCAGATTCCCAGAAAACATGATCGGTAAGGTACTTTCGTCTCACCATAACTTCTTCGTCGCTCATCCAAAATTCGATTTCTTTAGCTTGTTGTGTAGATCTCTAACCCCTCTACAATTTCCATGTTAACAACCAAGGCTGATTCGTAACCATTTGGAAGAGCGAGGTGCCTAAAGTTCATGGTTCGTCATCACATAAAATCATAGAAAAACGCTAGGTAAACTCGTAACTTTAGGACTGGATTTCTTTCTGTATATAGTGAATTAGAGTAAGAGGTCATTATCAATCTGTAGATCGACATTTCATCTTTCGATTAAGCCCAAGAACATGGCCTAATTCGATCTAGAACTTATTTTATAGATCTCCAAAGTTAGCTCCTCGATCAGGCAAAGTTCGAATATTTTCCAGAAAACCGATTGTGATTTCCCTCATTGGTGCTTCTCCGGTGAGTTTTTCTTTCAATTCCTCCGATGTTGCTAATCGGTTTTGCATTGTCGACCAAACCCATGTACCAATTTCACCTATTACGCATTACATTGAGTGAATTTCATCGAATTCGAACAGAACTAAACAAACCCTAGGTTCGTATTTACCCAGAATCGAAAACCTTTATTCCTGCATGTTAGCTAGCGAAATTGGTGTCATTAGAACCGCAATTAAATTTCGAGTTCAATGGGACATAAAACAACGAATTTGGTTCTGTGAGTTGAGAGAAATCGACGATTTAGTACTCGGGTTCTAGGTTGAGTTCACTGAAGAACTCGACAAACGTGGGCCATTCGATCGTAGGTTTATAGGAACGGACGGCCAAGATTAAAACGCAGAAGTTTTAAGTTTGATTTAAGTTTTTATAAATTCCAGAATTAAACCCTAACTTGTAGAATTTATTTAAATACCCTTCCCGAATGTATTTTGACTTGAAATTTAACCATAGATTCCTTATAAAAGCTAGTTTATTTTGATGTAAATTAATATGAGTTTCGAGTTTTTAAACGTAAATTATAATTTTTGTACTTTCTGAGTATTATGGAATTATTTAGATAATCTTAAAAGATATTTTTATGAAGTCTAAAATGTTATACTATTATATATTTAATTTTGGAATTTTTGGACAACGTAAATGGGTTTAAAAATTGTGTTTATGAATTTTTCCTAAGAATAACTTATAATATATGGTTTTTAATGTACAAAAATTAAAGTATAGTTTATTAATAAACTTTTTAGGTTGGGAAATAATGAAAAATTAAACTAACATTTAGTAACAGTATGTTTATAAATATTTTGGGTATTGACTTTTAAGTGAAGTAAAAATTGTTTACATATATATTTGTATACTTATATGAGAGAAATAAAATAGAAACTTATGTTGAATCAAGGAATTTCACTAGTCTACATTTTTAGTTTTATATAATGTGGAAGTTAATATACTTAATTGAAGCTATGGTAAATACTTTTATTTATAAACCATATATTGGATGTGGATTTGTGAAAAGCTAATAGATATAATTAAATACAATAAAACTACATAAAGGATGTTTTGAATAAATCCAGTATATATATATATACATTAAACATAAATAAAAAAATGAAATACCTTATAGAAAATATAATACGAAGGAATAATAAGTTCAACTAAACCTCTACATAATACTAATGAAAGAATATTTATGAGGTGGTAATTAAATTGGGGTTATGAAATTGAGTTTTTGAGTTACCTTCGAATTTCTAGGATTTAAATAAATCATAATTAAATACATATATAATATTATTTGTCAATGACAAGAATGTAAATTTGTAATTGGGTTAAGTAATAAATAAGATAAGACTTAGGGAAAATTTGTAATTTGATTACATAAAATGTTACACAAATAGATCTTAATATATAATTAATAATAAAATAAATGAAATAGTTTACATCTAAATGTGAAGTGGATTAATAGGCTAGATTTAATCATTTCATAACATTTATAATAGTGAGTAATAACTTAATGTTTTAAGGTAAAATCATTAAAAGGGTTAAGATGTAAAACTATGTTAAATATGACTGGGGAGTTAGTCTAAATAATAATCCTTGAGTTCTTAGAATTGGTTGAGCCATATAAAATACATTTATAACATTAATTACCAAATGCGGAATGAGAGTTTATAAATAAGGGATCTATTTATTAGTTGGAACTTATAAGAGGTTTGTAAATAGGAATTAGGTACTTAAAACCTTTGAACCTTTAATTAGATGAAACTAAGTTACGTAAGAGATTATTTGGTTTACCTTATGACACTAAGAATATTAAAATGTCATTTGAATATAAGGTATGAGGATTTTTCACAATAGATGATCTTATTAGATAATTGACAATTTCTCTTATGAATGAGAATTTACTTCTTAGTTAAATGTTCACCTTATGTTAAGACATAATACTTATCCTAAAACATAATAAAGGGAATTAATTTATTAAGTTATTCCTTTGAAACCTTTGGTTTTGTAAATAATATAAAATGTATTTAAGATATAAGTTTATTAAAATTTAGTACAAAAGGATTATACATAGTCTATAGAGAGAATGTGTGTAAAAATTAAATATTTAGGAAATTAAAATGTAAGTAAGGATACATAAAAAGGGTTATCTTAAAACACCTTATTATATAGGTAATTTAAGTGAATAATATACCTTGCGAATACTAAGTATAAGAGTTGGAAGGGTTGGAGTTAATTAAAATATAGTTGTTTTAGGATGAAAAGTAATTGAACATCTTAAGACAAGATAATTAAATGGTTATAATATAAGTCATTCTAAAGTAAGGATAAAATAATTGAGTCTAGTAGTTGTCTCTGAATTCTAAGATCAATTAAGTTATAATGAAATGCATCTACAACACTATGATTCCAATATACAGGTTGTAGATCTTAATTAAGTTAAGGGGAAGAGTTAATCATAATAGGTTAGCTAGTAGATGTTGATAAGAATGAATAATCGTTACATTGTGAGATAATAATATAGTATTCTAAGACAAACCTATCAAGGGTCATGATACGACGTTATTCTAAATTAAGAGTAAGGGTATTGAGCTTAAGAGTTATTATTGACATTCTAAGATAAGTTGAAGGTTATACGTAACATTTAATTGTGACTTAGAAATAGAGTGAGGAGTTTATTTAAGCTTAACGCAGGCTCCAAGTGATTGATGATATACTACGTTTAATATTCTTCAGAGTACTGTTGTGAGTGTTGCGCAAGTTGACTAGAACTGCTTCAGCGTTATCCGGGTACGATGTCTCGTACTCCAATACTGATTGATAACAGAATTAAGGAGTCGTTTTGGAAAACGCTAATTGACTTTGAATGAATTTCGAAAGGAATCTGTTTGGGTGACTAACTGAGCTTGATGTACTAACTAAGCCGTATGTGAAACTTCCTTGGTTATTGGTTCCTCCTATCTAGTTGTTTCACTAGATATTAACTGTCTAGGGTTTACGCTTCTGCACTCTGTAGGACTGAGTGTTTTGGTATTGCTCTTGTGCAGTTAATGGTCTAGTGGGGTAACTGGGAATATAGGAAAATATCTGGTATTTGGTAAATTCTTCCTTTGGACTATGGGTATTGTTCATCCATGAGTCGAGTTTGATCAGCCTTATTGGGAATGGATTCTTTCTGTTAGATATTAATTGTTGAGGGTTTACGCCTCTGCACTCTATAGGACTGAGTGTTTTGGTATTGCCCTTGTGCAGTTAATAATCTAATGGGAATATGAGAAAATGTCAATCTGGGTATTGAGTATGGATTCTTTCAATAAGTGGTACACACACTTTTCACCGATGACTGAGAACGGGTCGGTGGCAGCGGAGGTCTGCTATACCTCGTCCAAGTGGACAACTAACAGCGGGGGTCTTTTACCTCGTCCTTGTGGACAATTGACAGCGAGGTCTGTTTACCTCATCCTTGTGGACAACTGACTGGCGGTGGGGTCCATCTCTCCCAATTGGTTTTATTCCACTCTTGAGTATGTTTGTCTATGGGAATCAACCTTCTGAAATGGTGGAGACATAAACTGTGTACCACGGGTCTTGGATATTCATGTCATTCCTAGTCCTTTGTGAAAACTTAAGTCTTTCTCTTCTTAACCAGGATTGGTTCTAACATCAACAATGGATGCTTACTAACTATATGGTGTGACTTTGATTGACTAACTTCACCTTTCAGTTATTGTCTCGTTCTTTAACTTGTTATCTTTGACTTGGTGATTTTTAAAGTGCCTTGTTCTTCTGGTTTGTTTTACGAGTTGATTTCAATTATTGCTTATTTAAAAGTTATGTTTAAAGGTTTGTTTTTAGAGAATTGTACCAGTTCCATTCCAGGGAACTGACTCACCCCGGCTGCTTGGTTTCATCTTGCAGGTACGAATTGTTTATACAGGTGGCCATGAAGAGAATGAGTGTTTGGGATGGGTGATTAGGTTTTGTGGAGAGTTGATGTATTTCATTGTGTTATGTTTATGTTAAGTTTTCTCGAGTTCAGACCGTAGCTTTTGTAATTTTATAAGTTGTAATTGGTGAGGTTTTGTGCGGGTGTTTGGAACCCGATGATCTGTAAATGCCGTAGTATTTTATTTTCCACGGCATATTTGTTTAATAGGGGCGTTACAAAAACAATGAGGAAATATAAAGGAAATAATAACATGGTCATAAATAGAATAAAAGTAGGAATCAATCGAGTACATAAAATAATGCTAGGTTATAACGAAACAATGAAATAATTGAAAACAAAGGCAACAAAAATATACGAAATAAAGTATTTAAAACAGATTACGATAAAAGGCTCGTGCTCCTATTCATGAGGGTGTGCAATTTGAAAGATCGATAAGAGAAACTCCTTTGTCGAAAACGGCGACGACCGCTTTATTTCTAAAAACAAGCTTGTTTTTGTATTTTCGTTTAAATATAAAAACGGGTGAGAATTCTTGGTGTCTACAAGGCCCAGAAGCCCATTTTGGCCCGTCAAGCCCATTTCGGCCCGTCAAGCCCATTTCAGTCCATCTGGTCCAACTTTGACCAACCACACTTTGACCTTGACCTAACTTTGACCCGGTCAACTTTGACCAACATGAACTTTGATTTTGACCCAACTTTGACCCGCTCCAACCTTGACCAACCCTACCTCAATCAACCCGAACTTTGACCCGGCTCATTTCCCAATCCCGGCCCAAATTCAATTCAAACCCAAATTCAATTCATTCAATTCAAACTCAACTTGTAAATCCCATTTAAACTCCAAAAATCCAAAAACATTCCTTATTATTCAGCTTTATTTAAAAAAAAATCCCAAAAATCTTCTTTTTTAAAATCATTTTATTCAAATCTCATCAAATTTTCAAAGAAACTATTTTATGGAATTTTAAAGGAAAAACTCTTCTCACATCACAAAAAACTCTTCTCAAACACAAAAAGTTCTTCTCACATAACAGAAAGTTTTCTCCTAAAAACATTTCTCAAAATCAGTGTTTCTTCATCGAGTATTCCGAACAACATCAAGAGCTTTCCAACTCAGCTTTCAAACTTTAAAAATAAACCATTTTCGGGGGACAGGGAATGTCTAACACCTTCAAAAAAATGTTTTCTTCCTGGTTAGACTTCACTTGTCTCTCTTCCAAATAAAAATCTGAGGCGGGGCACTGGGAAGTAACATCCCTTGTCGCAGTCTGGATTTCTTTAGGCAGGGCGTGAGGGTGACTAACCTCCCCTAATCGCAGCCTAGATTTTACGAGGCAGGGTGCTAGGGATGTAACCGTTATCCTAGTAGCAACGGATTTCAGAATTGTCTAACTCCCTTATACTCGATTTCATTGTTTTCGGTTTTCAATGCTTTAAAACCCGGGAGTTAGAGACGTTATTAGGGTTTGATCGATGGCATCTCATTCATGATGTTTCTCTCTAAACCCTAGTTTTCGACATAAACACATTACCCCATCTTTCAAGCCTCGACACTTACCATTAATTAAGTGTCACGTTCGAGGGGGTACACTCGCCCTTTCCAAATGAAACAAATTTTGAAAATGACTTTACAATCATTTCTTCAAATAGTTCAATCTTGTCATTATCTCATTTCAAATCCTGAAATATCCAAAATCTCAACCCTATTACAACCCCGAACCCGAAAACCCGGGATCTCCACTATAACTCCAATTATCTCACACACACTCAAATCATCTTCAAACTCCAAATCACTTTAAACTCATATCACCTCCCAAATTCCAACTTCTCTCAAACTTCTAAAGTCTCATGGGCCCGAGCGCCTTACAGACTTAAACATCTCACTTTCTTCACCATCATAAGATTTCAAACGTCTCACAGACTTTGTAATACGAATGATTCAATTGTCTCACAGACCCGAGCGTCTCGCAGACTTTGACATTTCAAGGTTTCAAATGTCTCACAGACCCGAGCGTCTCACAGACTTTGACATCTCTTTCTTTTCACCATATGAATATCCCAAATGTCCCATAGACCCGAGCGTCTCATACTAACACCTCAAACCTAAAACTTCTTGAAACTTCAAACTCCTCTAAATCTCAAACCGCTCAAAACCCTTCAAAACCACAAAATCCCCAAAACCCATAAACCGTGAACTACGTAAGGTCTGATCTCAACACGGAGTTGAGTACGTAGGCAGCCCATCTAGGGTGCAACCCCATTCTATTCCAAAAAACCCCTTTCCCAACTATAGGGCGATATTCATGTCTGTCAAACATTCAAATCCCCTCCGACTCTCCCAAACCCTCGATTTCTTCAACCCTCAAAATCTGACTCCCAATCTTATTCACTTTCTCAACATCAGAATTTTCCCAATCTTTTACTCTATACTCATCCGATTTCATCAATTCCTCTTCTTGGCGTTAGCTTGGCAGAAAAGCTCGCCTCAACCACTCTCCACACTCTACTCTCTTTCTATCCTTGAAATACCCCGTAATTAAAAATAGTGATTAATTAGGCTAATGAATAATTTAGAAGCTTAATTAAGTATAAATAATCAGGAGGGAACAAATCCCGAAGAAAACGGATTAAAATCACTAACGAACCTTAAAGCGCGTTTTTCGAGGTAACCAGGAAAACGTGTCTTTAAGCGGGTCAAATAGATTCGTAACAATTTTGGTCAACTAAATAATCATTAATAAATATTAGTGAAGCTTTAGAACCAATAAAATCAAGAAAACGAGAAATTAGTAAAAACTGTCAAAAACGGGAAGTCGTGGGGTAGAAATACAAATTACCAAAACTTATGTGTCCAATAACGTAAAAAGAATTTCAAAACCCACATGGGGCTGGGTGTGTCCGATTTCATACCCCCTCACACCCTCTCTTTATTTCTCTTTTTACTCACAAAAGACAAAAACATTTACAAATCAAAAAGTAAACCTATACTACCCCACTCTCACTCTCTCTCTCTCTCCTACTCTCATTTCTTCCTCACGTAACAGCAGCCCTCACCCCCTCACTCTCTAATTCTTTCCTTCTTCCTGCGACAGCCATGGGAGCTTAAGAGAACCCACACAAATATCATCTTCTCTCCTCTTGAAACTCCATCAAACTTGCTCCAAAAATTATAAAAACTATACCATTGGAACCCCCTCATCAAGAGCTACATTTCCATCCTTTCAAAATTCGAAAACCAACATTTTCATTTTCATGGGTATGTCCCATTTGGAGCTTCAAGACTACCATTAGCACCACCTTCTCCTCCTTGTTCTTTTAAGGTAAAAATCTTCTTGAAACTCCATCTTTTTCTAGCCTTTAAGGGCAAAACAAAATTTAGAAACTAAGCTCTTGTTGTTCTTTGTACCCTAGCCGATTTTTGGCTTGTTGAAGGAGTTGAAAATTTTGTTCTTGAGCCACTTCAAGCTTCATTTACACCCTTGCAAGGTACTGAGAATTCTAAACCCTAAAACCTACTTAAAGCTTAATAATAGTTAGAGTTAGTTTTTAGTGTATTGAAATGTGTATGTATATGGGTTGTAGAGTAGAGAATTTGTGTTGCTAAACCGGTGGAGAAAGAGAGGAAGGAAGAAGAAAGAAGGAGAAAGAAAATCTAGAGGAGAAACAAGGTAAGAATGCTCTTTTGTGTAGTCTTGTGTATGTATGTGTAACAGATTTTATAAGTTTGAATTTAGTAATGAAAATGGTATTGTGTAGTAAGTAATGTATAGAGAATGTAAGTGTTTTTTAAACCCTTGGAAACAAGTTTAAAAACTGTTACAAACTAGTTTGGGAATGAATGTTGAGTGCAGGAATTTTAAGAGTGTTTTAGTGTTAGTAAATGTGTATGGGAGCTTTGTGTATTGGTATTGTGTATAAACAGGTGAGATGAGCATATATGAGTGTGAAACAATGTGATGAGAGTGTAGAAATATAGGGGAGATTATGTCAAAATTTATGTAGGATTAGAACACTTAGTGAATTAAAAAACTAGGTGGAAAAACATGTTGTAATAGATTTTGTTAGAGAAAGATAGAGGGTATATTAGGAGAGATAGTTAATGTAGTTATAATGTATTAGAGGTGCTAGAAATGTCAATAGAAGAGGGAGATGTAGAAGAGGAGTGTAAGTGTTAAAATTTGTAGCACAATGCAACTAGAGAAAAACTGGTGTGAGTGTAGAGTTGAAACTTGGGAAAAATGTGAGTGGATTAGTATAGAATTGTGTAAAGAGCTAAGGAGTGAACTAAGGTGTATTAAGAAGTTTAATGGGTGCTAAAACATGTGGGATTAAGTGTAGGAACAATGGGGAAATAATGGGTAAGAAGAGGGACTGAAAACAGAAATTAAAATGCAAATACTGGGGCGGACCGAACTTGCGACCGGACTTGCAAGTTCGGTCGAGCCCAGATTTACAAAGACGGGAAAGCTTCTGGAATCGACCGGACTTGCGACCGGACTTGCAAGTTCGGTCGGACCAGAAAATTTTCCCGTCTGTAACCTACTGGAATCGACCGACTTGCGACCGGACTTGCAAGTTCGGTCGAGCCAGAAAAAAATTCACCGATGAAACCTTCTGGAATGGACCGAACTTGCGACCGAACATGCAAGTTTGGTCGGCCAGAAAAATTCCCGTAATGCAAGCTACTGGAATGGACCGAACTTGCGACCGGACTTGCAAGTTCGGTCGAGCCAGAAAATTTCTCGTACTGGTAGCTACTGGAATTGACCGGACTTGCAAGGTCGGTCGCAAGTCCGGTCCAGTAAAAAAAAATTTATTTAAATTATAATATATATATATATATACATGTATGTAAGCATGCCAATATAAGTAAGAAAGTAAAACTTAAGGCGATGAAAAATAAGTAAGTAAAGTGTAAGTGTAAGAAGTATAAGGACATAATAAGTAGGAGTTAAGTTGATGATAGTTATATTAATCATTCAATTGTATATATATAATAGGATTTGATTTGTGACACCGAAGGACGTTTGGAATCACGTACAACGGTGAACGGTATGGATTCCTCATGCCCCGTATGCTATCTTAGTTACTCTGATTTGTGTGTTGTGTGCTAATTGATCACCAAATAAGATAAATGCACGAATCGGAGTTATCATGTTTACTTGTGAATATGTAGTGTTGTATATTGTCTTCAAATTTAGTTTGTATAATTCATGAAATGTTTGGATGAATATGAATGTGTGCATGTATGTTGTATTGCATCGTGACCGATGATTTGTGTGAATGGACTTCTAACTTATTCCTAACAAGCTAACCATTCTAACTTAAATTGGTAATTAAATTGGAATGAGTAGAAGTCCGATATAGTTTCGGCCACGCGTGAGGATGCGGAGTCACGAGAGGTTGGCTCCAATTCCTGACTCTTAAACTGGTTCGCGGCCCAAATCCCTTAAGTGGGTAGCATCCTGGATCGGTGAGTCAAGTAAATCCCGGAGGTGGGACGGCGTAGTCCCCAGGGCCGAAGGTCCCGACGACTTAACTTGAGTATGAGTAAGTAAGTAAGAATGAGTAAGTAAAATGAATGTAAGTAAGTAAGTGTAAGTAAGAAAAAGTAAGTAATGAGTAAAAGAGTAAAAGCATTCCGATTAACCCGGATGCATAATTTGGCTAACCTTGTGAAGGTAAGTATTGTGAGCATTATTGTATTGTTGCCTTGGAATGAATAATGTATTGTGAATGAATGTATGTTGTATGCAAGCATGTATGTATGAAATAAATGAACAACATGTTTAGTGGACGTCAAATAGTCGGCGTACCCTAGCTAGCACGCGGTATATGCGGAGTTTATACGCAGCGTTTGCTGAGCCCCTTGGGGCACCATTTTTACTACACGCAGGTACTCACGAAGGATGAAGATGTGAAGACTTAGTTCTAGTTCTTTTATCTTCTTTTTGGATTGTAAACATTGAATGATGATTGGTGTACTGAGTAGTACATGGCTGTAGTTTTGAATAGCCGGTGTACCATGGGGTACACCTTTTTGGACATAGAAAGGGATGGTGAATTGGTATAGATGAGTAGCCGGTAGAAACTCATTCTTTTGGTAAATTTGAAAGGGTTGTAATTGAACATACTTTAAATACTCTGTGATCCAGGATGTAAGTATTTGGCATATGATATTTTGGTAAGTAATTTAGTAGCTCGGTATACTATGTTAATCAGACCGTGACTGTAAGTAAGGTAAGCCTAGCTAGCCGTATGAGTGGTTAGCGGCGTTGTACCACCTGCCGTAGTAAGTAGTAATATTTCCGCTGCGAACTCGTAGGATTAACATGACGATTAGACGGTAAGCATGGGATTAACGGTTGGGGTGTTACAATCCTATCCTTGTGGTCCTTTGGAATGGATCTCTCTAATAAGGTTTTGAAAGAAGGCAATCCTGACAATTGGAGACCGAGGTTTCCTCGGGCACCAATCCGAAGTCGTGGTCGTTGTCACTTCCAAGGGGTGTAACCTAGTGCGAACCCACACTGAATCTTTGACATGACCAGATAAGTCCTGTCCATAGGAAACAATTTCAGAGTTAACCAACGGTTCCTAGAACCCGATCTCCCTTCCTAGTTCCTTAGGTCAAACTAGGTGGTGACTCTAGTCAATTTCCACTCTTAGGGCATAAGTCCGCATGGAGCCCATTGAGAGTGGGTGTAGTGCACATTTGTACTCTCCCTTATGCTTTCTGGGAAATACGGAAGATTTAGAAGGTATTTGAGGGCTGCCATGAATAACGAGTTTTCACTCTCCACAGAATGACAAATTTCTAGAATCTAGGTTTCTTAGTCAGGACCGGAATTAGATAGACCTCCCTCATACTGAAAAAATCACTCTCCACAAAATGGCGACTCTGTTGGGAAAAACTTGAGTAAGTTTTTCTCAAACTCAAGGAAGACTGAACTCTATTAAAAATTGTCAGGATTCCCTAACTTCTTTCAAAACCTTCAAGAGATTCATTTCTTGCCATTAGGATTATTCTACTTCACACTTAGAGTGTGTATCTGAGGAGGACAGCTAGGACTCTATAGATTCTCAACAAACATGACAACAATTGGGTTAGTAATTAGCTCACGATTAGAAAGAGATAATTAAGGCTAAACGAAGCTAACTTCCCTTTAGGTTAGTAAACAACCAATTTGGAATCACAACTCTCAAGACAAAACACTTAGTAAATAGGTTAATGCTAACTTCTCTACTTTATTTACATGCTGTGATTGTGGGGTGCATTGGGTGGGTAGCTTAGGACATGCATTCCTCCGTGTCACCCATTTTACCCACATGTCACGGGATCCCAACCGGTCCACAGTTGATTCCCCATGAGTTGGGTCCTTATCTGAGGGAACAAACCCACGAGGCGGTATGGTATTCGACTAACGCTTTGAAACTCATGATCCAAAAATATCCTCCATTACCCGAGTCTAAGCCAGCATATAGTAAGCCATGAGCATTCAGTGTCCAGCTGCCTGATCCGATGTCTAAGACAGGTTTTATGGGTAGTTACTCCTTTGTATGACAACAGTCTGACCACCCTTCTGCCTTACCTTGAAGATTGCATGGGCTTAGTTCTCCATGATTCCTCTACGCCACGGATGTCTTAAAAGCCCAATGTCGCGCTACAAATTCATAGAGGATCTCATATTTACGGATACCCATACATGACACAGCATAGTCAGCAAATAATTTGGACTTTAGACACACCTTATCGTGTAGACGAGGGGAGACCCGACCCCATGTAGTACTTCCCCAAGTTTCCCGAAAAGTGAGCGTGTTGTCGGATCATCACTGGCTGTGGCGTATGTCTCTTTATCATTTCGGGTATCCTGACCTTTTGAACTTATTCACTCGATGAGGGGCCTTCTTTATAACGTGTCCTGCAAGGGGCATAGCAGAGAAAGACCCCGAGAGATGATAGTGAAGGGACGACGGTTCCCCCGGTGAGACGGAATCATAATTGACCTGGAAAGTGATTATCCCAACATTAACACTTACAGCTCCACATCAAATATAGCCATGATTTACTTTACGCTATACATGTGTGCAAATCACTTTTTCAAACCAATCTGTTTTAAAACGTTCAGAATTCTCTTTTGTATGTCTTTTAAAACATTCTGACGAGTTCGTCTAATTTAGAATCCCACCTAAATTTTTACTCGCGGTGTCAAACCTGCCACTTCATCTCAAAATGTTATTTCCAATACAATTTTCAAAAATAGATTTCAAAAAATCCACTTTATACAAACGAATTTCAAACGACATTCTTCACCAACATTATTTCTTAATAGTTTTCGAAAATAGTTTTCAAAGTTGATTTTCACAAACGTATTTCAAAATAAATGATTTAGTCCCCATGTTGTGACCCACTATGTTTGAAGTTCTGCCCACCTTCAAGAGCAGCGGTCATTACCGTGGAGCGTACTAGTCATTTCATATTTTCACAAAAGTGGTGGATTTTCACATAAGATTTTGTGCTCGATCATTCACCTTTCCTTTCTCAAAAATATCCCTCATTCCCCTCGACAAAGCAAGTGAAGCAGCATGAAGATTAACTAGCGGATCGAGTCGAATGCCAGAGGCGCACCTGCCCATGGAGCTAGCCGAGCAACATGAAGACCAACACCAACCATTCAAATACAAAATCAGAGTTGCACCAACCCAAGTCCAGCAACGTGAAGACTATTAATGGCCATTCGAGTTCAGGAATGTCGGAAGCCTGAATAACACAAACCCGTGAAAAAATCGGAACACATAAAGACCAACCACATCCAAACAAATGTCGAGAATCAAAGGAACACCAGCCCGTTTTGTTTGATCACAGTACTGTTTCGCTGCAAGAGCTTGAAAACGAGCGAGCAGCCGGTCAAGAGCCCGAAGACAAACCAGCCACCGGTCAAGAACCCAAAAACGAGTGAGCAGCCGATCAAGAGCCCGAAGATGAACCATCCGCCGGTCAAGAGCCCAAAGACGAGCGAGCCACCGGTCAAGAGCCGGAAGACGAGTGAGCAGCCGGTCAAGAACTTGAAGACGAGTGAGCTGCCAACTAGGAGTCCGAGTGTGAACAGTCAGTCAGAAGCCGAAGACGGACCAGAAGAGTTCAGAAGAATTTTAGCTCATAACATTCCCCCTTTTAATGAACTTCATGATTGATGATGTATTAGGTTTTCCCCTATGATCCCTTTCTCTCTCGCCTATTTCTGAATAGATTACATGTATAGGTTTATACTATCCCTTATTTGTTTAGATTAATGTGTATAGGGTTCCCCACTCCCAATTTTATTTGTGAATGACCGAGCATCAAAATTTCATATTGAGAAAATCCACCACTTCAAAAATACGTTTTTCAAAAACTTGGTTTCTTTTTGGAACACACATCTTGTTTAAATAAAAGAACAAATAACACGACCCTTCACATTTTGTCTATCATTCTTAAAACTTTTCTTTATGGGGTAAAATTTGTGGTATCTACGGATAGATCCCCTAAAAAATGAGATAATTTGACACTTGACATACGCTTGCATCCATGACAATCACACAACATAAATGTCACAACATTTTTCAAAATAAATAAAAGTAGTTTTTACCCCAACAATCATTCACACTCTTCGCACAACAATTTTTTGTCTGACGAAACATACTGACATTTCCTTTTCCCCTTCCTTCTACTCCTTGTGCGTCAATGAGTCTATGGCAGTCAGTAACTGAAGAAAGAAAACCAGCTCGCTTCAAGCAACGACGTGGAAAATATGGAGCAAGCATCCCAAAGTGATCAAGCTATCAAAAGTTGATTTTCTCACGAAAGGTTGACCTACTACCTTACTCGTGACTTGGAGAAAAGCCTGAGGATAGGAGAATGTGTCCAAAGAAAAACAATTAGGGCCAATTCAGAGCCGGATAGCAGTTACAAGGAATCTCCAACTTACTCTGCATATGATGCTTATGAGTTTCAAGAGGTGGACCCGCATACTCCCTCTGTCCAAATCCGAACAGTACCAAACATGCCTCTTTCATTTGTATGTAGTTCATCACCGAGAACCCCAATTGCCACCATAGGAAATCAGCAATCGCAGATGATCCATGATGCGGGAAGGCCCTAAACCTCATCCTCACTCAATTTAAGTATCTCCTCGCCCGCACAAAATTACACCTCTCTACAACAAATACTTCCTCAGTTATCAAAGTCTGTCGAACACCTCTACCCAGAAGCCTTCCAACTACCTCATTCTCTTGGTGATAACCACTCCCAGATTGCCTCTACCTTCATCAAAAACCCATATCTCAGGACGACCCTAACGAAGAAATTAATGCAAGAGTTGAGGATAGAAATACAAGAGAGGAGCTGACCCGACGCTTTAAACTAATGGGTTGGGAACCAACTAATCCGCATGCTGGCGCTCGACTACCCAAAGGTCTAAGCTTGCCTGAAATGGAGAATTATGAAGGAATTGGAAACCCGAGGCATCACGTTGACAAGTATGATAAGATCATGGTTCTATATGGTATATCCGATTCTAGTTAGGGGGACCTGCTTACTCTTGGATTATGGGTCTAGATCTGAAACAAAAGTCAAGCAAAGACCTATACTTTGAATTTCTCACTCAATACGGTGGTAACATTCATCATGAAGTTACACATAGAGATTTTGAAATCACCCATCAAAACCATGGTGAAACTGTGAGGGAATTCATAGAACGATAGAGGGTGAAGGCTGGGTAAAAGAATAATAGACCCACTGAGGAGGAGCAAATATAAATGGTGATTTCTAGCTTGAGAGAAGAGTACCAATGCCGACTGAGATACCTAAGAATTTGTGACATCAAAAGATTAATGGTGGCCGTGATTTCCCTAGAAGACACTGAAATCAAATCGACTGAGCAACCAGAAATGATGGAAAGAAGGGAACATCCACTTGGATAAAGGTCAAAAGGACAACTTTTAAACCTTGGAATGTCGCTCAATAAAGCATTAAAAATATTAGTTGAGGGAGGCCATCTAGCACCTTTCAATACAAGGTCAAGAATCAAGAGGCTTGGACCACATTTGCATGAATATTGCGATTATCACAGAATCCGGGGGCACACCACCGATGAGTGTACCACACTAAAAGATGCAATTCAAGAGCTGATCCATAGGGGAGACATCTCTACACTAGGGATAGAACATCCGTCCTAGGCCAAAGGATGTCTATACTATCAGTGGTAGTGGTAGAAAATGGGTTTTCCCTTTTACTTTACAATTGTCATAATAGTGTGACAAGAGTTGCATCCCCTCCCTCTCCCTTTGTTAAAAAAAGAGAAAAGAGAGAAAGATAAATCTCGTTTGCTTAACTACAAGAGGAACAAGACAATTTTTTCATACTGGCAGCAAGAATATGGAGTTGCCACTCTTTAAGCGGTTATGAAACAGTTGATAGTCAAACATTGTTATTGGGTCAAGTCTCTCGTGGAATCCCCTCAAAACCTGACTATCTCAAGATCCAAGAGCATCGTATGAGCTTCATATACCATCAACTGGAACCAATTCAAGGGAGACTAGGTGTAGCCTTACCACGCATGCATTGCATCTAAAAAAACACAAGAAACACTCAGTCAATATCCGAAGTCATCTATTTTGCATCATCAATAAAACATCATACACATAGTAATTCCATATTACCATAACATATTGCATGGTAAATTGTATTTGCATACTTCCGTATCGAAACGACATTTTGGAAAAAACCTTGAGTAATTGATTGAACAAAATGCTTGAACCACTAAACTTTCAACCCGCCAATTCACACATGGGTCTAATCAAAATGAGCACCACAAACCAAGTGCGTAGTGTGCGAAGAGTAGTATTTTCTCTCGAATTCCAAATGAGGGTACTGGACGATCCCCTGAGTGATGAGGGAAGGGAGAGAAAGTCCATTGAGGTAAAACCATGAGCGACATGTTCATTCCTTCAGCACGTGGAGCTGCATAATACATAGTGAGATCAATGTCGGTAAACATGATACGAACTGTGATTCATGCAAAGATCCGAGAATAATAAGAAAACAATCATTGACTAACGAGAATGACGAGGCGCATAGGAACAAAAATCTCCACAAAACCAAAAAGCTTTGACTGCCCTGTACATAAACCCTTAGTGAGCCCCACTAAGCCTTTCATGAAAAAATCTTTCTTTAAAAAAAACTCCACAACATGCCACCCCACATATACATACTTACCCTTGCAATAGAGGATCTCGAAGGAGCTGGAGCCATGGTCCCCTCCCCATTATCTTTCACAAAAAACATCAAATAAAATTTTCAAAGAAATCAGTGAGTCAATGCAACTCCAAAGCCCAAACACCAAAGAAGAACACCACAAATGTTTGAGAAAGTCGATGAGCCAAAGCAGGTTCTGAAAGCAAGAAGAAAGAAAAGGAAAACCACATACCAAAAAATAAGAAGAAAGAAAGAAAAGAAAGTCATATACCAAAGCAGAAGAAGGAGAAGACAAATCCAAAGGACCAACGATGTCCCGTAGAAACCAATAAAAGGTTATCAAAACCCGTCTGATCATTCCACCCATGGCAAAGGTGAAACATATCCTCTATTGCATAAAAGCTTCACAACTTCCAAATTGATCCTCCAGTCTCATGTGACATACATCATACCCCTTAGCCCTGTTATAACCCAATAAAAGACCTCTGACTCGTTAGTTGATGAGCGTTAACCGAAAGTACTGGATCTGAAACATGAATCATAAGCTTCATACTTGTTATCAACATGTCCCGCCATACCAAAGGGACCATGAGCGAATGAGTGCAACCTTACTTCACAAGGTTTTTTCGAATGTGAGTGACTCCTTGATCGAAGCAGCAAATCATAAACAACTAACCCCATTGCAGGTGAGGAATTTGTGAGGATTGGAAAGTTCAAAACCTCGAAAAGAAATTTTTAGGAAAATACTGCTCCGAACACCGAGAGCATCATCACATCATTAACACACACGACCATACTCACGAGAGATTAACCCACATTTCCTTCATGAGAGGAAAATGATTCACGCATTCTAGTTCAACAATCACTCAAGATCGAACCGAAGATGTCTTATATTCGTAAACCTCATATTAATAGAGATAGGACCGCACCATCTTTCCAAAAACTGCATATGCATTTTCCATCACACCTAGCACCCAATGTTTGCATTTATCATAAGCACTTTATCATCAACATCTGACCAGTAAGAACTCTACCTACTCTTGCAGAAAGTCGACTTTAGTTGTATTTGTTGAAGTGTAACTTCCGATAATAAAAAAGTCAAAGCTGGGGACATCCCACGGCCATATCCAGAATCAAGTTGGAGCCATACGTGAGCCATTCTCAAACATTGAGACCATCCCTAGGGCTACCCAGGAGCCATTTCATCACCAAGGCCTTGCCTATAGAGTATCGAACTACACATGGTCTGATCTCAATACGGAATTGAGTACGTAGGTAGCCCGTCTAGGGTGTGACCACATCAAAGGCGAAAACTTCCCTTTTCCTCTTCCTTTAGCGTCATCGAAGTGAACTAACCAAAGCATCGTCATGCTCAATCAGCACAAGTCATCCCGGAGCCATCCATGGAAATCCTGGAACCTTGATGGGAACTACCAATAAAGTCATGCAACTGTGTTTTGTCATTCACCCATAAAAAACCATTCACCCACTACAAAGTCCATAAAAAAAGAAAAATCCCATCAAATCACAATAAATTCATCGCTGGAGCCATCAAACTACTTCAAAAATTTTTAACCAAACCTGTCCACCACATTGAAGTATTTTAATCACATCAAAACCCACCAACCACCCAAAATGATCACATCCCATCAAAAGTACACCAACCATATAAAACCCACCAACCATCCCGAGACCATTGGTCACACTGGAGCCATCAGTGCACACTGAAGCCATCGGCGCATACCAGCCATCAGTGCATACCGGAGCCATCAGCGCATACCAGAGCCATCAACGCATACCAGAGCCATCAGCGCATACCGAAGCCATCAGTTCATATCGGAGCCATCAATGCATACCGAAGCCATTAGCGCATACCGGAGCCATCAATGCATACCGGAGCCATCAGCGCATACCAGAGCCATCAGTGCATACCAGAGCCATCAGCGCATACCGGAGCCATCAGCGCATACCGGAGCCATCAGCGCATACCGAAGCCATCATCGCATACCGAAGCCATCAGCGCATACCGAAGACATCAGCGCATACCAGAGCCATCAGCGCATACCGGAGCCATCAACGCATGCTGATAAGCCCCAGACTTATCATATTTTATAGTCTAGAATTATAGGAATAATAGTCGAAATAAGGTTAAAATAGCTAGTGTTTATGTTATATTATATATAAAGTTTATTATTTATGTTCAGACTTATGTTTGGTGTATTTCTCATGTTAGGAATAAAACTTCTAACCAAAGGATGAGTTCTGCCGGGCATGATGCCGGATGTACCACTCATGGCAGCAAGATGGAGCAGAACAGAGGTATTGCCAGATCCGTTGCCGGGTATTCCCTAGCCGGCACCAGTGAAGAGTCACCTCGGTTCGCCAGAAGTTGGCAGTTAAATACCATTATAACCATTTAGTGCCGGGTCTGGTGTCAGACATCTTCTGTCCGGCACAAGCATCTCCTTGCTGATTTGTCGGTTTAATTAACAGTTAAACAACACATTTTGCACATGATGCCGGGTACTCCTTGCCCGGCATAACACCCGTCACACATGGAGATTTGAGTCTATAAATAGGCTGAGAGACTGCACATTTCTACACACTTCAACATCCTATACACTCCACTCATATCTCACAATCTGCATTCATCCAAGTGTTGGTGTCCAAAGAAGTTCTGCACAACCATCCACGCGAAAAGAAGAAGATCCTTGTCGGGTTAAGGCTATGACCAATTCCTTTATCCTCTTGTATTCTCTTCTTGTATTCTGTATGGATGATCGAATAGAATTCCTTGTTATCCTTGGTTAGGAATGATTCTCTTTGTAATACATTTATGATCATTAATAAAGTTACAAGTTTCCAACTTAGATTTTGATCTTAGCGCAAAGTGGATTAAGTTCGCTACTTGTTCTCCTTTACTTCGAAATTCTAAAGAAAATGGGTTGAGGAATCTAAGTGATCTTTGCCTTTGTCTTCTATTAATTAGGAGATGAAAATTAAGATTGGGATTAACCATTTTATTCTCCTCTTTCCTGTTCGTTTATTGGCAATAGATTTGCTGGATTCGATAATGGATTGAGAGTGTTTGTTTCGAACCGAAACTAGAAAATAATATTGACATTTTGACATTGTCGGATGTCTGGTGTCCGGCACATTCAAAGTTCTTGAATGTGTCGTGCATCTTATGTCTGGCATCACATCCGGCGTGTTCAAAAGTTGGTTAATTCGAGACTTGTCAATTTGAGTTGGTGATCATACTTGTTATTAGATTGATTATTATCCTGAATCAAGGATAATTCATTGTAAATACTCCGCTTAGGTAGGATTATTAGTTAGTTATTTTAGTTTAGAATTAATGTTCAATTTCCCCCCTTTTATTAGAATAGGCAATTACTAGAATCAGGCCTAATTTTCTACTAAGTCCCTTGGGTTCGATACTCTTGGTCGTAATTTACTTACACTTTATTTCGACCGGGATTTTTGCTACCCATAGTAGAGTTGTAGGATTATTTCATTCTTTTATTCTTTTTGTACATTCTTTATCCGTACCAAAATCTCGTTAGCACATGTCGGAGCCATCCCGAAGCTTTGAAGCAACTCTGGAGCCATCAGCTCACACAAAAAAATATACATCCACAAACAGGGAGTTTGATTCAATTAATACATTTATTCTTGAACACCTCACATCGCATATCATTTGCATGTACCCACAAAGTTCGTTCACAATCTAATGCATACTCACAACCCACTAGGCTGCTATTATGCTACTAGTGCGGTCCTGCCGTTTTTCCTTCACTAGGCAGCTATTATGCTACTAGTGCGAGATCGTTCACCTCACAACCCATGAGGCAGCTATTACGCTACTAGTGCGGTCCCGCCGTTTTTCCTTCACTACGGAGCTATTACGCTACTAGTGCGAGATCGTTCACCTCACAACCTGCTAGGCACCTATTACGCTACTAGTACGATCCCAACATTTATCCTCCACTAGGCAGCTATTACGCTACTAATGCGAGATCGTTTCGCATCCACCTACTAGGCAGCTATTACACTACTAGTACGGTCCCACATTTTTCCTTCACTAGGTAGCTATTACGCTACTAGCGCGAGATCGTTTCACACCCACCTGCTAGGAAGCTATTACGCTACTTCCGCTGCGACGAATTCAATTTAGTGTTAAGATTTGCGATAACCACGATTGGCTTTGGACGGGGTGTTACAGGGAGTCGTCGCCTTTCTTTTCAAAACTTGTCCATGTGCATTCCAAAATGATACTGTCATTTAATGACAGAATTTTTAAATCAATTTTTCAAAGCATCCATTTTCAAGATTGGCCCTTTTCGTTATTTACTTTTCACCATTTTATTTCCAGACTATTTCATGTTAGTCAGTTTTGTTTGACTCACTCATTTATTTTCCTATTCGTTTATTTCGGCTCATGCTATTTCCTTACTTGTTTATATTATCTCATTACATTTCATTGATGCTTTTACTTGTACTGTCCTCATTAGTACTTGTTTCTATTTTGTCTTTATCGTTATCATTTAAAGGATCATTTTCATCATTTTATGTACACATTCACCATTATATCCCATACTTGTATTTTTCATTTTGTCGCTAATTCGATTAAAATCTCTCTCATCTCATCTTATTTTGTTTATCCTTTTTCTATCCTATTTATTGTTATTCGTACATATCTAATTCAATTCCATTTTACGGCATTGACTTGCGTTTTATTCCCATCGTACGAATACTATTTCATTATTTCATGTACGTGTTATCATGCTATTTCATTCGTTTACACATTGTTATGTTTTGAACTTTATCATTTATATATAGTTCCATGCCTTTCTAGGAGGAAAACAACACTTTTGATGGACTAAACTCTTTCATTTTATTGTATGTTTCCATTAAATAATAGCATTTTAGAGAAGTTATCAAGCTTAGATTAGGGCTCTTCTATTATTTCGCTCTTTTGTATATTGAGTTTTGATCAAGGATAATTGGTTAGTGTGTCCCTTGAAGAGGCCAGTAGAACCGAGTTCGAATCTTGGCCAGGACATTTTTATTCCTTTGTTGTTTTAGCTCATGTCGTAGTTTAAATTGTATATCCCTCATATATGTATCAAGTTCTGTCGTAGCATAACTGGTAAAAACATGTGAGAGAGACGCCAAAGGTCGTGGGTTCGAGTTGCTAGACACACCAAAATCCGTTTTATTTTTTTAGACGTGGCCAAAAGAGGCCTTGATCCCACCCGAACCAAACATGGCCCAATATCTTAATTGGGTCTGATTTTGCCTAAATAAAGCCTAGTTTGTTTAAATAGGCCCAACAATAATTAGACATTTCCGTAGAAAAAAACCCTCATATCTCTGTTATAAAAGAGCAGACAAAAGCCCTATACTATACAGATTATTTTACTCAACCGGCTAACACCAATCCCCATACTCTTTCGATCTTCCTTGCCAAACATTCTTTCTGTCCTTTCGAGTTTTCAAACCCGAAGGACCCCAACTTGTGTGTCCATTTCATCTTCTATCGTATCTCATTCCTTCCGCCATAATCACCACAACGAAGCTCTTTCCACAGAAATCCACCATTCGCAAGCTTCACACCTAAGTATTGTTTTCTTTGCTTCAAAAACCTCTATACATCGAATTTCGGTGTTGAGTTGCATCATCCTGCAATAATAATATAAAACGTAAGCTGGCTACTGCATTTCTTCTACATTACCTCTCGGTTTTGAAAATCGTCTTCGAATCCCTACTATTTTCATTTTTGTTTCTCCGGTTTATTGCCCAGATGAACCCGCAAAGGGGTCATGGCGTGATAATGTCGACTTTGCTTAAGCATTCCGGTGTTAGTGTCGGCAATTCTTCTTCTCTACGAATCATTCCGTGTTTCATCCCCGTATTTCTCATCTTCTCATTTTTGTTTAATTTGGCCGTTTGTGAGATACATCCAAAGATGTTAACGGTGGTAGTAGAAGGGAACGATTTGGTTAGAGTTTACTCCACCCAGTAAACCGATTCCCCTTCTCTCATATCCCTTCTCGACTCCATTATTTCCTCCATACTTTGCTCGTATATATTCTTGTTCTGAAGCGTTTAACATGTTACAGAATTTGTAGTTTATGGACATGGTTCAAAGTTGAAAACGAGGGGAAATTTCATCTCGAAACTCCATCTGTTTCGCTGATGTTATTCTCGTTCGTATGATCATTTTTTCTGAATAATGTTTGTTTCATTTATACTAACCCACTTCGTTGGCATAAAAAAAGAAGAAGAAGAAACGGATGATCTAAGTCTGGTGCTTCCCTCCGAAGATATTGAGTGATATAACTTCAGTATTTTTTTCGTTTCAGTTTGCTTTGGCTATTGTTTTCCATGTTGCACTTTGGTCGAGCTATGCCTGTATAACCTAAATCTGCTCTTGACAGAAGTGTGTGTATGGATTGGTATTATGAGTTAAGCCATCGATTTGTCCTTGATTTCATTGTCGTGCCTTGATCCGCCGCGTGGAGTGGTGGTTTCACTTCTGGATTACATTTATAAACTTCTTTTCCCTTTTAGAGTTTAGCAACTTGATCTTGGTTGGATTCTGTTGCAAGCGTAAGTTGCCAAGTTTGCTTTCTGTATTGCTAATCTGTGTATTTTTCTCTTGTGCGAATATATTACTGCTAAGTGTTGTTGGATTTATTGGCATTTGAGTTTAAGACTCAGGAAGTCTGTTAGGGGAGCCTGTAACCAGTTACTCCAATCTGCATAAGTGAAGTCTGGATTTCCATCCCATCTGCTATTTTCATCCTGAATATTGATTAAGAATCGAGAACTAACCCTAGTCGTTTTATGATGCTTGAAATCCTTGTTCTGCAGGAAACTCTTGTTACTCTTCTATCTGGTATTGCTATGTGCCTTGATTTAATCTTGTACTTTTCTAGATAGTGACATGATATGTTCTAAGCCCCTCCGTGTTATATTATGTATGTCTTGCTTTCCATATTTTTCAGAGGAGTTTTATTATTCTCATCCTGCTGCTTAGCATATCTGTCCAGGGTTGTGTTTACTTTATTTGTGTTTATGAATGTCCAGATCATGTTTATAAGGGAATAACCACAAACATTGGGTCCTAATCTGCCATTCGTAATCCTTGTGCATATTTATAACTGTTAGTGGCTTTTGGAAGAGGGAACTGTCCATAGCGAATCCACATATTTTTGAGTTATAGAGTGCCAACGAGCATCTGGTTTTAGTTTCTACTAGTTGAAGATAGAAGTTGAGCTATGGTAATCTCTCTATGTTAATTTGTCATCTCAGACCAATTCGGTTATCATGTGTTAAGTAACTGCTAGTATAATGAGGACCTCTTATATTTAATCTATTCAAATTGGCTGAGTCTTCATTCTTGGTCATAAATGCGTTAATGAAAATAAACAAAAGTGAAAGAGATTGATCTAATACTTCAGCATTGGCTTCTCTAATGTTTGTCATCAATATATCGTTGGTCTTTATACTCGCTTTCGCTCTTTTGGTTTGAATTCTCATTTAGTCACTAAAGCGCTAAAACAGAAATAATTCCTTTAAGTTTTATTGGTTGTTCCCATCAATGTGCTTGTTGTTCATTATGAATTTCTGCTCTTTGGTTTCTCTGCTCCCTTGTACATGTGTTGTTGTCCCTCTATACCTTTCGTTGCAACCTTTTAATTGTTTCATTATTCTTGCATTTATTCAAACCATAGTTATCACCCTCTAGGACCCTTGCACTGACAGAAAAGCTTTGGATGAACTGTCGCCCCACACCTAACGGTTCTCCGACTCGTTTCATGGAGCAACAGTCTCCTATAGCTTCAGAAAATACCCAAACCATCCCTTATTTTATAAGGCTAAAACTTTAAAAAACCAGTCCTTAAGGTCATTCTAGGACGACTTAGGGTGCAAAAGCACCCCACGCCTAGCGGGTCTCTGATTCGTTTTGTGCGGGTGGGGATCCCCCTTTGTCTTTAACTCACCCATAATCAAGAGTCAATAAACTAATAAATTGATCCCTCTCACTTGTTAATATCTCATAATCTTGCCAAAAATCAAAGGCCCAAACCAGGCCAACAAACTGAAAAACCACTTCAAGTCCACAAATAAAAAGCCCACAGCTTATTTCGGCCCAATAATCCCAATTCAGCCCCAAAATAATTTCAGCCCAAATAAAAAAGTCCACAACCTATTTCAGCCCAATAATCCCAATTCAGCCCCAAAACAATTTTCAGCCCAAAAACAATCTTCAGCCCAACTCAAAAAAGCCTAATCAGGCCCAAAATCAAGTCGGGTCTAACATCCAAATTCAAAGGCCCAACCTGGCCCAAATCATAACCCGACCCAAATACCTAGCTTTGGCCCATAACACCCAGAAGCCCATTTTGGCCCGTCAAGCCCATTTCAGCCCGTCAAGCCCATTTCGGCCCATCCGGTCCAACTTTGACCAACCAAACTTTGACCTTGACCTAACTTTGACCCGGTCCAACTTTGACCAACCTGAACTTTGATTTGGACCCAACTTTGACCCGGTCCAACCTTGACCGACCCTACCTCAATCAACCCGAACTTTGACCCGGCTCGTTTCCCAATCTGGCCCAAATTCAATCCAAACTCAACTTGTAAATCCTATTTAAACTCCAAAAATCCAAAAACATTCCTCATTATTCAACTTTAATTAAAAAAAAATCCCAAAAATCTTCTTTCTTAAAAATCATTTTATTCAAATCTCATCAAATTTTCAAAGAAACTATTTTGTGGAATTTTAAAGGAAAAACTCTTCTCACATCACAGAAAACTCTTCTCAAACACAGAAAGTTCTTCTCACATAATAGAAAGTTTTCTCCTAAAAACATTTCTCAAAATCAGTGTTTCTTCATCGAGAATTCCGAACAACATCAAGAGCTTTCCAACTCAGTTTTCAAACTTTTAAATAAATTGTTTTTGGGGGACAGGGAATGTCTAACACCTTCAAAAAAACGTTTTCTTCCTGGTTAGACATCACTTGTCTCTCTTCTAAATAAAAATCTGAGGCGGGATAGTAACATCCCTTGTTGCAGTCTGGATTTCTTTAGGCAGGGCACCAGGGTGACTAACCTCCCCTAATCGCAGCCTAGACTTTTACGAGGCAGGGTGCTAGGGATGTAACCGTCTTCCTAGTAGCAGCCGGAATTTCAAAATCGTCTAACTCCCTTCTACTCGATTTCAATGTTTTCGGTTTTCAATGTTTTAAAACCTAAGAGTTAGAGACGTTATTAGGGTTTGATCGATGGCATCTCATTCATGATGTTTCTCTCTAAACCCTAGTCTTCGACATAAATACATTGCCCCATCTTTTGAGTCTCGACACTTACCATTAATTAAGTATCGTGTTTGAGGGGGTACACTCACCCTTTCCAAATGAAACAAATTTTGAAAGACGACTTTTACAATCATTTCTTCAAATAGTTCAATCCTATCATTATCTCATTTCAAATCCCGAAATATCCCAAAATCTCAACCCTATTACAACCCCGAACCCGAAAAACCCGGGATCTCCACTGAAACTCCAATTATCTCACACACACTTAAATTATCTTCAAAACTCCAAATCACTTCAAACTCATATCACCTCTTGAATTCCGACTTCTCTCAAAATTCTCAAGTCTCATGGGCCCGAGCGCCTCACAGACTTAAACATCTCAATTTCTCCACCATCTTAAGATTTTAAACGTCTCACAGACTTTGTTATACGAATGATTCGAATGTCTCACAGACCCGAGCGTCTCACAGACATCAACATCTCAAGGTTTCAAATGTCTCACAGACCCGAGCGTCTCAAATACTTTGACATCTCTTTCTTTTCACCATCTAAATATCCCAAATGTCCTATAGACCTGAGCGTCTCACAGACTAACACCTCAAACCTAAAACTTCTCAAAACTCTAAACTCCTCTAAATCTCAAACCCCTCAAAACCCTTCAAAACCACAAAATCCCTAAAACCCATAAACCGTGAACTACGTAAGGTCTGATCTCAACAGGGAGTTGAGTACGTAGGAAGCCCATATAGGGTGTGACCCCATTCTATTCCAAAAAACCCCTTTCCCAACTCTAGGGCGATATTTATGTCTGTCATACATTCAAATCCCCTCTAACTCTCCCAAACCCTCGATTTCTTCTACCGTCAAAATCAGACTCCCAATCTTATTCATTTTCTCAACATCAGAATTTTCCCAATCTTTCATTCTATACATATCAGATTTCATCAATTCCTCTTCTTGGTGTTAACTTGGCAGAAAAGCTCGCCTCATCCACTATCCACACTCCACTCCCTTTCTATCCTATCCTTGTGGTCCTTTGGAATGAATCTCTCTAAAAAGGTTTTGAAAGAAGGTAATCCTGACAATTGAAGACCGAGGTTTCCTCAAGCACCAATCCGAAGTCGTGGTTATTGTCACTTCCAAGGGTTGTAACCCAGTGCGAACCCACACAGAATATCTGACATGACCAGATAACTCATATCCATAGGCAACAATTTTAGAGTCAACCAACGGTTCCTAGAACCTGATCTCCCTTCCTAGTTCCTTAGGTAAACTAGGTAGCGACTCTAGTCAATTTCCACCCTTAGGGCATAAGTCCGCGTGAAACCCACTGAGAGCAAGTGTAGTGCACATTTGTACTCTCCCTTATGGTTTCTGGGAAAGACGGACGACTTAGAAGGTACTTGAGGGCTTCCATGAATAATAGGTTTTCACCCTCCACAGAATGGCAAATTTCTAGGATCTAGGCTTCTTAGTCAGGACCGGAATTAGATCGACCCCCCTCATACCGAAAAAATCACCCTCCACGCCACCCAATCACATATAGTCCACCAAATCCTGTAAGAGAACTTGCGAAGGAAAAAAAGATGGTGGCTAGTCTCAAGAGCACGCTCACAAAGCCAGCATCGGTTAGCAAAGCAGATCCCAAGATTGGTGCTTATGACAGGTTTTAAGCCTACATTGAAGGGTAACCCATAAAATGAATTCAGAATTACGGGTAGACCAAGTTCTTCAATGGAATTGACACGGGGGCGAGCATTGTAAGAAAGAAAAAGCAATAGAGTAGCAGCTAAAGGCCCACATTGTGTGATCCACCAATCTCTGGCATGAAGGATGGATTTCAAGGTCCATGGGTCATTCGCTCTAGCTTTGATCAACCAAATATCATGATCTGCCAAGAAGAAATTATGGATCCACCGAATCCATAGACATAATTCATTTGATAACATTCTTGGGTATTGAAATGTAGGAGGGCCAAAAGTTGTCAACACCGAAGAAAGAGCTCTGAATGAGGGAAAGTCGGCCCAAATGAAAGGGTTTCTCTGCCCTAGGTAGAGATAGCTTTATGGATGTTGTCAATCAGCGGGTCACAATCAGTAGTTTTAGGCTCCTAGCGTTAATGGGAATGCCAAGGTAGCATAAGGGGAAGGAGCTCGAGTTGAAACCAGTATAATTGATAATCGAATCGGCACAAGAGGGGTTAAACCCTCCAAAAAAGATCTCATATTTAGAGGAATTAAGCATAAGGCCCGAGGTCTCCGAGATAAGGTTGACTTTATTGAGCTTAAGAGATATAGAATCTTGGTTACCTCTATAGAAAAAGAGGGTGTCATCAACAAAAAGGAGGTGATTGATACGAAGAGGTTTGTAAGCATGGTGGTAGAGGAAGGTAGGGGACTGGTGCAGCTGATCAAGGAGACGGAAGAGCATGTCCATAACTAAGATAAAAAGGTACAGGGATAAAGGGTCACTGACGCAGACCCCGCTCTCCTTTAAAAAACCCTAACGGGGAGCTAATGGTGCAAACGCTTTTATAATATCCATTTTTATCAAGAAACAAGGGAAGATGTGGGACACTTGGTAGTGTTTCATCTGGCACGAGCAAAGCTAGATATTATCCGATATAAGTGAAATAGGTAGATGCACCTATATACGTCCCCGACCGGTCGTGGATGTGTCTCTTATGCTGTTTTGGAACTATTTAATAATTTGGAAGAGAAGAAACAAACTCAAACTAGAAACTCTATTTCGATTGAGAATTTACTCACAGAAATTCACTCAATCTCCTTCGCCCTACCTAAGGACTCCGAGACAGTTTAGGACTTTATCCCCTAAGTCCTCTACTCTCTTCTGACAATCGGCCTATAGTTCCCCAACCGTTCCCCAACTGATCAGTCTATCTAATACACTAAGTATTAACTTCTCAGCCCAGTCGTATCTAGCTCACCAACTTCCTTGTATATTACACACACTTAGTCTGACTTACACTTGCTCTGAGTATCTCTTACTCTTTTTTGTGTGTCCTGCTCCTCTTTACAATGGAAGTTATACATCATATTTATACATGTAAGTCTTGTAACAAATGACCTATAATCTTCTATACTCTAGGGGTTGTTTGCCTCTTCATCCTCAATAGAATAGCCAAGCTCGAGTATGGGCTGATCCTCCACTCGACCTGGAGCCGTCAAGACATGTGTCGCCTTGTGATTGGACATGTCGGAGGCAGACACTCAAGTGGTTGGTCACCACTAGCAATCTCCACTTGTCTGATCTTGTCTGGTTCATTAATGCTCATAAATGATTTCTTAGACTTTATTATGGCTACGTAATGAATGCTTCTTAGTAGCCCTGAATTGTCTTGTTATCTTGTACATTAATGAGCAATGATTTTGTAATGAGATAGTTGCTTATGTGGATGCCTGAATCTACATGAGTTTGTCGAGCCACTTGTTGTATTTTGTCTTTCCATTTAGTCTGATGCATGAGAGACGTGATCGTGTGGTGATTGACTTCTTATGTATACCGGAAGTTCTATTGGAGCTCTCCTAGACAGGTGCCCGACTAGTTAGACACATGTCCTGGACTGAGTGGGCTTGCAACCATGCGTGCCAAGCCACTCATGACTTAAGTGCGCTTGCAACCTTGCGTGCTAAGCCACTTTCTCACTGTTTATCTAAATTATAAACTCAACAAACATATAAGATACACAACACAAGTTTGCTATCATCAAAACTTAAGGATTGTGACTTAACAATTTCCCCTTTTTTGATGATGGCAATTAATACAAAATCATATGTACTTGACAACTTGAAATTGAGAGATATTCCCCCTAAGAAGGATTCCCCCTGAGTTTGTTAAGAGATGGAAATAAGTGAATAATAACAAACATGTACCATATCACAGAGTAAAGAGATTTTCATTAAGATTATGTGTGATACGAGATGGTAGACATTTGTCATAAGTACATATCTTTCTTTCCCCCTTTGCCATACAGCAAAAATAGGGAGTGGTATACCCAAAATTTTAACCCCTGGAAGAGAGTCTCTTAAGGCGCAGGTACTAAAAGGGTAGTTTAGTCAAGTGGCAAGGATTTCCAGTTAGATCGGCACATCCTAGAGTGCTAGGGACAACTTAGTCATCTTCAGGGGCATTTTCATAAATTTGTAGGGCTCCTAAGCCCCCTATAAGCTTTCTCTCTCCCTCGAAAGCAACTCAAATCAACTCGGAATGCTTTGAAATTTTGACCCATGATAGAGGATGAAATTTTAGGCATAATGGCTTTAGAATTTTGATTTTTCTAATTTCCAATAATTTCCAATAATTTTCTAGTAATTTCTGAATGAATCTGACAAGAAATTGAATTTCAAAATGTTCCAATATACAAAAAATTCGATTCCACCTTAGAAAAATCATAAATTCATCCTTTACACATGGTTAAAATTTCATAGTCAAATTCCTTTTGGAAGCCTTCGAGCTAACACATCGGTAAATCTCAGTTTTTATTGGATTTTTTCTAGCCTACTTAAGAAACCTTATCCCTTGATCAAATTATAGCTCCAAGAACCCTAAACAACAAGGAAACCTAGCCGTCACAAATCTCTCACGTTTTTCAACACCCGATCATCGAAATCACATCAAAACCTTCCAAAATCATCATCTAAACACATTCTTCAACTCCAACAACATCAACAATCATCAAACCTTCACCAAAACACCACCAAAGCGTGAAGAACATCAAGAACAACAAGGAGTTAGAAGCTCGGGTCAATCTCAATCCGGAACCGGCATCCACGAAGCCTTCGAAGAATCCCGACATGAAGAAACACCTCGAATCCAAAGGTAAAACATGTTAGAGTTCAAGTTTCCTAAATCTCCTTGACTTCATTAACTCTCTGTTGAAATTTGGAATCAAACCAAACTTTTTTGGCTCCTAAATTAGCATTTCCCTTCGTTTCTGCTTGATAACTTGTGCACTAAGTTTCGTGTTGAATTCTACTTCAAATTGGATTCTTTCGAACACTAACTTGTTTAAAATCTCATAGGCTACACACCTATAAACTTTGAGCCGAAAACACCGCCGGGAACCACCAGAACGCTGCCGTCCGAGGGTGGTCCGTGCCTGCGGACAGCCTGTCTGGGGTCCCGGACGGCATGTCCTAGGTCACGGACACCTCCGGACGGTGGCGAGAATTTTTATATTTTAAAATTTAGGGTTTTACAAAGCATGTTCGGGCCCACAAACACTTTTTCAAAATTTCTTTTTCCTTTAATTCAACTGTTCTGTAAAACTAGGTTAATTAGGGTCTTTGGGTTCGGACATTAGGTCCGTGGCCACGGACAGAAACAAAATTCGACCTTATTCTGCCTCCGAAATCCTAGATTAGGTAATGTCACTTTTCACTTTAATTTTCTGTCAAAAAATGTTAAAAACACAAAAAATCAGAAGTTCACGCACTTAGGTTAAAACGACTCGTAATAAGCCGTAATTAAACTAAGTAGATGAAAAACGACTTCGAGGGGTAATAAAAGTAATTGAACACTAATTAAGTCGAATATCAAGCCCCCGAACCCGACTCTCCTTTCCTAATTTGATCTAGGTTAAAATTAGGTGGCGACTCATAATAGGTTCCAGTGAGCTAACTTAGGATTTGATAATTAGTGTTATATGACATAGTTATTAATCTTAGGTTATAAGTGGACCTAGAACCCGATCAGATCCTAATCAACTTGAATCAACATAGGATAGTGGTTCAAAAATTGAGGCTCACAGAATGGCGACTCCGCTGGGGACAAACTCTTAATTTTAAACTTGTTTAATTTTAAGAAAGAGGGGTTAACTCAAAAATTGTTTATTTATGGCTTTTAATACGTTGTTTGTTACTTTCATGCGCAATTTAAATTTCTGTATATGCATCATATGAGAGTGAGGATCCACGCAAGCCGATTTCACCCCGGGACCCGCCTTAGGGTCCCCTGTCTGGAACTCACACCTTTTTAGGTGATGTGAATAAGTGGGGGAAAAGAGGAGGATGTCGTCTAACCACATCCCCTTAATACCTGGGACTTAGCCCCAAACATTTTCCTGGCAATGCTCTTACCTAGCCTTGTTTGGTCATTCAAAGACCCGACCGTAGACGCATACCTTTAAGTGATGTGAAAAGAGTGGGGAAGCCCAAAGAGAATAACATGCAAGCCCTATTCCTTTGTGTTGACCTGGGCCTACTCCCCAAGCACCTCTCCGGATCAATCCATACCCGGTTTGATTTAAGTGTCTAGTGAGGACATGTTGAATATGTGTGGGCCTTGTTTGCTTGTACGACCAGCCCACTAACAGCCTAGAAAATTGATAGGAACTTTTCCTGCATCATCTCAGCCCAACCCGAAATTTGCGGCTTAATTATTTGTGGCCCAAAGCCTTGTTTGGTTTAAATGAGTAAATTGTTTGTTTGGATTTTGGCCCAAAAGCCTAGACTTAGGTGATTTCCCCTTTTCAGCCCAATTTAATTATCCATTTAGTTCTAGGCCCATGGAAGAGAAATTCACCTAAATTTGAGGTAATTCACAAAACTCAAGAAAAATCAATCAAGGCTTTTCACTGAAATCCTTTCGGCCCAATACTGCTATCAAAGAGAATGTCATAAGATTTCTAAGTCTGCTGTATGACTACGTCAACAACCTTAGAACAAAGGTCCCAATGCACACATCCACGTTGTCTGCTTTGCTCGTAACCGTAAATGATTTTGTTGAAATCACCAAAAACTACCCAAGGTTCATTGAAGGTGCCTCAGAGATCTCGAATGAGAGCCCAGGTTCTTTGTCAATTAAAGATTACTGACCATCCATAGATCCCTGAAGCACGCCAACCTGACCCCAAGCCTCCATCCACCCAAAAGTTGACATGATGCGCAAAGTAGGATTGTATTTGGATTAGAAATACATTCCTCCAATACAAGGTGACTCCTTCCCTTCGACCCATACTGTCAACAACGATCCCTGAATAATCAGGCAGTGTTCGAGCAAAATGCTCCATCTCCCTGTGAAATACCCCAAACCTAATTATGCTAAGTAAACATCAAGATATGATGTAATAAGGCTAAAACATGCCTTAGAAAGATTGGTAGACAATTTAAACCAAGGAAAACACAAGAAACGACATAAGGGCAATTTAAGCAAAAATGTGCTCTAAGCTTGGAGTGACTTTTATTAGCACCCAAATATCATTATAAGACCTTATTAACATGATAATGGACATTTTAAATCAATTACCAAAGAAAACCAAGCTCAAAAACAAGCTTAAACACAAAATGTGCATTAAGACTCCTTAAAGCACCTTTTTGAGAAATTGTCTTAGAAATAAGTTTTGAGTGGCTAAATGCCCATGATTACACCTTAATCAACATGTGTACTAATTAGTATCACATTAGGAAGCCTAAATCAATGGGAAACCAAAAATTTCACAAATATGTGCACTAATTTGTGAATAGTGCCAAATAGTGACTAGTTTAGGTTTTAGTCAACATAAGTCAATTAGTTGATCAACCAAGACCATAAATATCTTGATTATAAAGGGAGTGGCCGGTTTTGATGTGGGGAGTCACCACATGACTAAGCAAATAAAGGAAAAGAAGAGGAAAAGAGATAATAGTACTATTTGCTTTATAAACAAAATATCTCCTTTTAGCTCACCTCTCTCCTCTCTTCTTCATTTCTCTTCTTCTCCACTGATTTTCTTCTTCTCTCTGTTCCAAACCGTTCCAAGCATCCTCCATTGTTGCCTCACCTTGCTTTGTCCATAACTTGCTCATTTTAGCTCCAAATAAAAAACTAAGTATAGATTTCTCTTAGTTAGACCAAGGCCTTGCTTCCTATCTTTTCAAAATTTGAAAAGCCTCATTTTGGAGCCATGGGAAATCGCCATTGAAGGGGGAAAAATAAGCTTGGAGGGTGCATTAGCTTCTCCATTCTCTTAAGGTAAAGAATATGTAAGAAAAATTAGGTTTCCACCATTTCTCCACATTACCGAAAATTGCTACTCATGGGGCTTCATTTTTATGCCTTGTTCTAGCTTGTTTTCTATTCTCCAAGGGCTAGAGGAGGTCCTTCTTGATTCATATCCAAGCCTACCTTAAGACTTCAAGGTAAAATACTCATTTTAATACCTTAGAACACATTTTTAACCTAGGGTTTACTCCTTTTGGTTAGTGTATTATTTAGCACTTATGAGAGTCATTGTATGTTGATTAGAACATTGGCAAAGGAAATTAAATGGGTGGCCGAGATTCATTCAAGAAAAAGGTCTAAGGAGGAAGTTAAGATAAGCTTGAGAGAACAAGGTAAATTGCTTACCTAATGGTGGTTTAAGGTTTAAGGGGTGGTATTTAGATATATACTAATGTAGCTTAAAGCTTACATTGTGTAATGGGTTATATAACCTAGGAAAAAGAATTTAAACAAGCTTATGAACTTGTGATTAAGGAGCCAATGGAAATGAGTTAGTAAGATAAGTATAAGGTGAATAAAGAGAACACTTATGCTATGGGAGCATTGTTGTGTGTATTTGCAGGTTGAAAGCTTTTATATGTGGGAAATTCAGTGTTTAAGTTTAAGTCATTTAAGGGCCTAAGAGCCATGTCATTTAAGAGTCTTAGTGCTATGCAATTTAAGATTATTGCACTATATTAAGTTTGTTGTGGATGAGTTGATTTGGGTGAGAAAGTATGATGACGAAGGATTTGATGTGTGTGAGATGAATGAATGAGAAAAACAATGCTTATGGGCATGATAATATACTAGAGGATCTATGGCAAAATTGGAGTAGAAAACAAGTGTTTAGGTGGTGGTTGTGAGTTAATATGACATAAGGTTTACTAGGGATCATTAAAAGGAATTTGAGTGGAAACGAGTTAACTAAGGAGTTCTTGAGGTTTAGAATGACCTAGGATTGTCTAGGAGGAAATTAGAGTTTAGGTGGGTGTATTAAACACACCAAAATCATGGTATGAGGAATGTTAAGACTTGAGCAAAAATCTGGAGGAAATAATGTATAAAGCTTAAGATGATTTAGGTATGAACTTGTGAATATAACAATGAGAGATCTTGGTAGCTTGTGCAAGTGGTTAAGATGCTAGTAGAGGATTAATAAGGTTCTAGTTGGATGGTAATGAGTGGACTTGGGTGATGGAAGAGAGAATTGCTAGAGAATGTTGTAAGTTGTCAAGGAAAGAGACTAAGAATGTACAAGAGGGTATGATCATGAGAATGGTAAGTTAATTGAGTAAATGAGGTGGAAATGTCTAAGGAGGGTGTAGCATGGCCAAGGTAGACGAAGAACAACGCTAAGGTGCTAAGCGGATGAAAAGAAATGCATAGGTATGTTTAGGAGTTTAGGAATGACGTGTAACAAATGGAAAGGAGAGAGTGCATGGAGATGCAAGACAACCTTGGAGAGTCTAGCAAAGGAAAGATGGATGAATAATGATGTTTGAGGAGTAGTTATATTGGTGAAAAGGAAACACTTTGGTTAGTTGAAGGAATTTGGAGATGAGTTGATCCATGAGTTAGGAGGATTTTAAGTGTTAAAATGGTGTTGGAACATGTGTGAATACATAGGGAAAGATTAGAAGAAGATTGGACAAAAGAACAAGTGTGGAATGATGTCCAAAACTGTAAAATTTGATAGTTTAAAGTGTGGTCCAGGACTTGGTCCTTGGATAAAGTCCCGGACCAGCACTAAAAACATGCCGAGAGTGCACCCAGGGATTGGTCCGGGACCTTGGGTAAGTACCAAGTCCCGGACCATAGCTAAAATAAGGCCGAGAGTAAGGACAGACATTGGTCCGGGACCTTAGGTCCGGACCAAGTTTAATACCCCGGATCTAAAAATGGTGATTAAATTACTCTAATAAAATTATTAAGGGCCTAATGGTGCCTAAAGAGTATTGGTAAAAAGAATAAAACCAAAAGAAAAGAGAAAACGCTTGAAAAGCGAAAAACGCTAAATGCGCGTTAAATGAGTATAAGAGATACATGATCTCGAGAGGGTCCAAGATGGATTCCTAAGGCTTAGTTAGGCCTAATAAGTATACGGGAATGATTCCCGAAGAAAACGGATCCAAATAATGGATTAAAACGATAACGGAGTTTCAAAGCACGTTTTTTGAGAAAACCCGAAAACGTGACTTAAAGTGGTCAAATGGACCCGTAAAAATTATAGTTGATTACATAACTATAATTAAGTATTAATGGAAGCTTAATAGCCATTAAAAATGAAGAAACGAGAAAATCCGAAAAACGGGCCCGGTTAGTGAATAGTGCCAAACCGGGTAAAATAACGAGCGTTTTCTGTAAGAAAACGAAAAACGCTCCAGCTCTCTAATATTGTGGGGGCCGGTTTTATTGGTGAGTCACCACTCACACACACTCTAAGCTAGTAAATAAGTAAGAAAGAAGGTAAAGGAGGAGAGAGAAAAGTAAAAGCAAAAAGCATAAAACAATTTCCTCTCTCTCTCTTTCCTCCCATTCTCTTTTCTTCTTTCTCTTTCCCCTTCTTCACGATTTCTCCCTCTCCCTCTGTGTGCTGTACGCCATTGGAGCCAAGCAAGCTTCTCCACCTTCTCCTCCATGCCCAAGCTTCATCCTTGCTCCGAATTCAAAAATAAGTACATATTTGCGATCCTCTCATCACCCTCTACCATCCTCTCTTTTCAAAACTCGAAAATGGTGAGTTTCATTTTCGTGGGTGTTGGCCATTTGAGGAGAAAAGCACATAATCTTGAAGCTTGAAGCTTCCCCTTTCTAGCAAGGTAAAGATATCCATGAAAAAGTCTTGTTTTCTTCATCTTGTACCTTGGCCGATTTTGGTCTCTAATGGAGCCTTGTTTATTTTCTCTTATGAGCATTGTTTCAATCCCTAAAAGCTTGGAGGGAGTTACTCTTTGATTCTTGATCAAAACCTCATCCTAGGGTTTCAAGGTAATCACCAATTTTAGAGCTTTAGGCATTTTAAATTAATGAGGTTAGGTGTTTTTACTTAAACTCATTTCTTGCCTTGTGTATTGAATGGGAGATGGGCAATTTCTTGGCCTTTGGCCGATTCTCAAGCAAGAGAAAAGAGAAGAGAAAGAAGAGGAGTGAAAAGAGTAAAGGCTTGTGAAGTTAAGGTAAATAAATTTACCTTGGAGCCTAACTTAATGTTTTAGCATTGGGAAGGGAAAATAAATAAAGGAATGAACCCAAACATGTGTGGAAATGTGATTTGTTGAGATGAGGATAATTGTGATGATAATGTGCTTGTATAGAAATAATACAAGTGAGAAAACATTTGTGAAATAAAGTGTTTGTTTATGAGTTATGAACTTTCTGGATTATGCATTGTGATGCATTTGTGGAAGTGATGAATGTTATGAATTGTATGTGTGCTGATAGAACCCTTGTGGTTTGGCTAGTTTTAGGATGAATGATGTGAGGAAATGAGCTTTGGGTAATGTTAAGAGATGTAGCCAAGTTATGGCGAAATTTGTGTAGAAATTTAAGTGGATTGTGTATGGTTGTGAGTAAGTAATGACCTAGAGAAACTAGGTGTTGTTGGTGGTTGTTTTGGCTTAGAAAATCACCATGGGAATACTTGTTTAAAGAGAGGAGATGGATGCTAAAATCTGTAGCAAGAACTAGTGTGAATGCCTAAGGAGCTTTAGGAAGAAGGAATGAGAATTTAAGGTTTTTAGAGTGAGTCATGGAACTTGGTATGAGGTGTGCATTATCTTGGAAGTTTTGGAATGGTTAAATGAAGGGAGAACAATAATGTAAGTATCAAGAGAGGTTAGAAAAATGCACAAGTGTGCATTAGTGCAAAAGGAGAATGCAAAATTGTGATTTTGGGCAAGAATTTGAGTAAGGGTTTAACCCATGATTTGAAGGGGTTTAGAGCATGATTAATGGTGATTAAACATGTAGAAATCTTGTGGAAAGATTAGGGAAAGATTGAGTGTGGATTAAGGGTTGAAATGGGGGTGAAAAATAATGTTTGTTTCAGGTTGTAGCAGGGTCCGGGACCTAGTCCATGGACAAGGACCCGGACCACCCCCTGTTTTTATGCCGAGAGCACCCCCTGCTTTGGTCCGGGACTATACTCCAGGACAAGGTCCCGGACCAGGTATTGTTTTTCACCCGAGAGTTTAGTAATGCTTTGGTCCGGGACTTAAGATAGGGACCAAGTCCCGGACCACCCCCAGAAACCCACAGAGAGTATTTTAAAGGTTTTAGATGATGGGGATTTGAATGTTAATGATGTTATATGATGTTAAGGCCTTGTTTGGTGACATGTAAAGGCCCTAGGAAGTGTGAGAAAGTGTTAGAAGTGATTGAGAAGTGAGAACTCAAATTAATAAAAGTAATACCGAGAAAACGGGATAACGGGGTAACTGCGGGAGTAACATTTTATTATGTTCCGTATGATATTAGTATTAATATAATGTTGAAACATTATCAGAGAACCGTGCGTGACCCGAGCTTGGTGAGATGACACGGTAAAAGTAAAAATCCCGGTGAAAGGTATGATTTTCTCATGCCCCGTATGCTAACCGAGTTACTCTGATTTGTGTGTTTGTGTGCCGGCTTAATCAAGATTAAAGCATGAAAGTAATCCCTTGTTTGATTATGTATGCCTTGATGTATGTTGTATGAGCTAACATACTTGTATGCCGGTGTGGTCTAACAGAGTGCCTAGACCGACTCATATTGAGTATTGATTGACTAATAACCCGTAGATCGGGTAGTCTCATGAACAATGGTATTATGCAAACACACAAGCTATCGATTAAAGTATAACGATAACACAAACACATGAACTCCCTAAAATGTGAGGAGATGTACGGGTTGAGTATATACCCGATAACGGTTAGGGAACCTTATTGAAACAATCCACGAAATAAATATGAGTGGAGAGATGAATGACCTCCATCGAGAGGATTGAAGTTAGTCCAATAATGTAAACTTATAAGAAAGGTAAAAGAGACCTAAGGGACTATGTAACTCCCTTGAGACATGGTCGACCTCCTATATGAGGATTTTACCCGGTATAAGAAAATATCCGAATGTACAAGCACATGATTGTGAGGGTAACACTTAAACCTAAGATTACCCGAATTTAAGTAAGGTTCCCAAAGGCAGTAGAAACATCGAGAATGATGCTTCTAGACTAATATACATGATATTATTATAACTCCGAGAGAGGAGTGTATGGGAACGAGAGTAGTCCGAGAGTAGTCGGACCTAAGTAAAAGAGATAGGAACTAAGAGAGAGTTCCGTGAGCTAGTTGAACCTTCCCACCATGCTAGACCCAGAGTAGGGTCGAAACCGGAGAAGTAAGACTATGCTAGAGAGCCATGAGTTTTGGCTTAAGTATGTAATAAGAGTAACAAGCGTGACGTAGGAGACCTGTAGTGTCTCGAGAATCTACAAGAGCTTGAGTATGAATAACCCAAGAGTGTGGGTGAGATAATGAGTATAAATAACCCGAGAGAAAGGGGTGTGTATATGTATGAGTAACCCGAGAGAATGGGTAAGTATAAGAATGAGTAGCCCAAGAGAATGGGTGTGTATACGAATAAGTAACCCGAGAGAGAGGGTGAGGTATTGAATAAGTAAACAAGGCATAGTGAGGAATAACCCTCAATGCCTAAGAGTAACCAGTTACCACTAACAACATTGTTATGTTAGTTAGGAATCGTGTTCCGTGATTGGATGTAGATTCCTTGTGTGATATACATATATATTGTATTGCCATGATGCATGTTGTTTGATTAAAATGAACTCCATGTATATCCGACCCAAAGTAGTCGGCGTACCGCGGTTAGCACGCGGTATATGCGAATTTCATGCGCAGCGTAAGCTGACCCCCTAGGGGGAACGTTTTTAGTGTGCAGGTACTTGAAGCTGACCACCGTTCGAGAGAGTAGGACGGGGACGGCTGTGAGCATGGGTAGTTAGATTGTAATTACTTATGCGTTTGTATGAGGTGTAAGTCCGAGTATGTTATCGGCATCCGTATATTGTAGACTCGGTATAGTAGAGATATGATTGAGTATTGTATTTGTATGAAGTACTCGGTTGATCCAGTTCATCAGACCGTTACGGTATGTAAGAAAGGCCTGGTTAGCCACATGGGTGGCTAACGGCGTTGTTTCACCCCTCGTTGTAATTAGAGTTCCGCTGCGTGAGTAGGAGTAATTAGTAACAGTTTAAGAGGTAATGACGAGACTAACGGTTGGGGTGTTACAAAAATGGTATCAGAGCGAAGTATCGCTCTGATGACTGGAAATACCGAGCTTAGGAAATACCGAGTTAGGATATAGAGACTTAGGGCTAAGGGTTGAGTGGTAGCGTGAGAGATGCGCTAGATAGGAACTTCCAGTATGATCTGGATACCTACAATACCAGACCCGCCCTCCACAACCCCCGCATTAAAAGCTCGGGAAAGAACGCCAGAGAGACGGGAAACCCGACCTGGCAGTTATTTAATTAATGTATCAATATGAACCAGAATCTGTCATGCGGTGGATCCCGAGAACCGGAAACCCCGGAGACGGAAGCCGCTGGAACGACAATAACAGCATGCAATGACAAAAGGTCGAGACATCCTAATCCAAGGAGACCAGAATTTGTGGCAGCTTGGGGCGACATGCTTAGCAGTCGCGAGAACCCAGCTGGTCGAGCAGCAGTGAGAAGGATGCACCAATCGTGCGACAAGACGGACTTATGAAAACTACGGGAACCGGGACACAAGTCTACGGACCGCCATAGTAAGTAATACCAACATCGGTACACTAACCGACTAAGAATCTAGTCAAGAGTAGAGGCACCCACCCTGCCACACCCAAAGAGGTTGCAATACTTAACTGATACAGCTTAGACAACTTCGAGCATAACTACGGGATATACCCGAATAGGACTACAAAAGTAGTACCTAAATAAGTTAAACCTCGGTAACCACAGTAAAGACGTGGGAACGAGCAACGAGGTAAAGCATAGAATTAAAGTAATTAAGGAACTCCGAGAGTGGAGGAGCACCTAAGGAATGACAGTCATGTCAAGATGAATGAGAATCAGCTCCAAGGAGCAGTTATCCAACTAGGGGATCAAGGAAAGCCAACAAGGCTACCAAATACAATGTGAACAATACCGTGACCGGTATGAGTTAACCCAAAAACTGCCTGTACCGCGCACTTGCCTCGGCAAGTGCAGTATAACGGACAGCTAAGAAGAGCTTTGACAAGCGACCAGTACTTAGCAAGTACCAAGACGGCAAGAGAAGCCAATATAGCATCACAAACCCTAAGGAAATTCTGTAATGAAACTTCGGAAAGGCCTGACAGCCTGACCACTTTATTGAGGAGCATACCGGTCGGCGAGAAGCTAGACCTGGTAAGAAGCAACCGGCAAGGGAATGCCATGAAGATTTTATTTTCTAAACTCAAATTTTTCTTTAAAAACGCAAGTTTTCCAAAAAACCCCCAAATTCTAAAACCAAACCAGAGAGCCATGGTAAATCATCATAGGACGATACAAGAGGAGTTGGCAACAGAATACTTCACTTAGGCGTGACCGACACTACGAGTGTACACAAATGAGACATGGAACGACCGCACTCCAAAGGAGCTTGCGGGCCTGACAGACCAATTATGAGTTAGTTGGGTAAGTGGTAACGTATCAATAAGATACTCCATGTATGTATACAAGTAGAGTACGGAACACGGGAAGTAGCCCACTCCATACTACGGACGAAAGAGCCAATTCAAACCGAGACAGTTAGACACCTCGAATGATCGAAGAACACAAAGAAGCTTACTAAGCTAAAGGAGTCAAGAATCCAGTAGGATGATGGAGCTAAGAACATAACGTTAAGAAGTGCAAGAAGCACAGAGTATTAAGCACAGACATTGGATATGTCTCCGGAAATACTTAATAACTGGAATATATACCAGTGTAAGCAATAAGATGAATGCCTTAATTGATCATATCAATGTTTGATAAACGGGATAGAATTCCCACAGTATATCTCACTAAGAGAATAACGACCTAATTAAGTAGGTAAAGGAAAAGTATTAATACTCTACCCAATAACGGGAGACATTACAACCCTAAACGGGATAGTTTGAATTAGACATAGCCGCAAGGCGAAGTCACAACTGAACATAACCATGAGTACAAGCCAGATGTAATGGCATTACTCAGTAACACCCAGGAGCAATCCGAGAAGGGTGCCGGAGTCAACAGTAGTTGAACGAAACATCGTGTTGAGAACATAGTGTTTAAGTAAACACTCGGGTAGAACCCGAAGGGATCCCTCGTAACATGGGATACCCTAAAATGCTAGAGGGCATGACTTAGTATCAAAATACTTTAAGGGTCTTCCATGTTTGGAAGCGTGATGAAACTACCATATCAAAACCCAGTAATACCTCCAAACCATTTAATGGTATACGGAGAAGCGGAAACCTGTATAAACAGCCCGCATGGAGCATGGCGAAGCAATGTGGCTTATAAGCCGGTAAACTAACTGCAACTTGTAGATCTAAACGTTCTAAACCTATGCATAGAGGCATAAGAGGAACAGTGGAGAATGAACCACTACCTTAGAATGGGGATACCACTTGTTATTATGGGGCCTATGGAGCGGCATTTGCGTGAATCCTCCAGAGAAAGGCTACCACCTAAGTATGTAATGTGAAACCGCTAGAGCGGTGTAGCAAAACTTGAGCATGTGTATATTGCCAATGAGTATACGAACTACAGTAGAGTAATCGGCTGAGTAGTAAACACTGTATGTGTGCAATATGAACTGCAGAGTAAGCAGCGCGCAAGTGCGCAGAGAGACTTTAAAAATAACGTATTTCATTGAGCCAAGTGAATGGCAAGCCATAGTATAAATGGCGGGAGTACATGAGCAAACTAAAGTAGTAGCGGATGCCATAAAAATGTTGAAAGTAGAACATGGTACGCAGCAAGCAACCATTGTAAGAGTATAGCCAATTCATGATATGAAGTTGATGAGAAAATGTGGTAAGGAGACATAATCATTCCTATCCATGAGAGATTTACTGCAAGGGTTTACGCTTCTGCACTCTGTATGACTGAGTGTTTTGGTATTGCACTTGTGCGGTGATGATCGAGTGGGAGAGCCAGGAATTGAGAAATGTCAACGAAGCCTGTTGAGTGAGAATCTAGAGAGATAACCGTGCGGCCATTGGCCAAAGATGCACAAAGAACGTGGGCAGTAACCCACAGGGCCCAGGATCGATATGTGGAAAAATGCAGAGTAGTATGAATGAAGAACTCTGGCACAGAACCAAGAAACAAACATAATCCATGAGCCACTATTAAACGAGGAAGCACTACATGCTAAGTAGTAGCTTGACCTCAACCGACAACAAGTCGGGAAAAATAAGTGAATAATCACAAAGGTATACAGTGTTATACGAAGTAGATTCCCAGAGAACTGGAGAGACAATCTAAAATTCATCGAATTCGCATACGGTAAGAGATACCAAGCGACGATTGAAATACATTGAGAATACCAAAGAGCGAATTAAGCTCTAGTTATCAGGTCACGCAGCAGAAGCTTGTGGACCGTGATTCAGGGTTAAGTATACCTATGTCATAAACCCCTTGAAGCCTTAGAGGCTAGAACCGAACCCGGTTATGAGTTAATTAACCGTACTGAAGTTAAAACACTTCATAATACTCGAATTAATGAACCAATGTTCAGTGATAACATATGGTTGGTTACGCGGGCGTAACCCCTTTTAAGGGGGGTAGGGCGAGAAACCGCTTAGAGTATGTTTTACGTATTGGTGCGTAAACTACTATGTGCATAGCACAAAAAGAAATTGTTTTGATGATTGGAACTCATGTTACATAAACATGTACCCATTCATTGTGTAATATGAGTATGGTGCATGAGAGATGCAAGTAATGAGATGTAATATTTATGAAAAGAGGAGAGAGACTCCTGGGAATGAGAATCCCTATAGTATATGTCTAGTGAGATTAGACATGAGTTATGATGAGTATGAATCGGCATGAAACCGATGTGTAACCTAAGAGGGAGTGAGTTCCCTAGGTGATTTTATTTGAGAATGATAGATGGAGTGAGTTCCATCCTTTGGAGTTGTATGTTATGTGTTTTAAATTGAGCAACAATTTGAGTAAATGAAGCCATAAGTATGGAATGCCTAGGCAAGTAAAAAGAATAATGATGACTAAGTTCCATGATAAAGATAATTGAAACAGATTGTTTTATGAATATGATAGAAAAAGAGTAAAAGATAGAAAACGAAAATGTTTGACTATCTGATTGTTTGAAACTGACGTGGGAGGTGGAACTTGATCTGCTAGCGATCAAGGGAAACCGAACACAAATTGGGGTGGAGGATAGTTCAACACTGATGCTGATCACATCAGGGTTGATGATTCTTGAAGCTCCCTATAAGTGGTCACAAGTAATCACGCTAAGAAAATACAACTACCATAACCGATTTGGAGTTGTGTGATGTTTTAAAAAGAATTTTCAAACAGATTTTGAAAAAGAATTTTCTTCAAGTATGAAGATGGAAATGAAAATTGGTTTTGAAACCGCTATCACCCGCCGATGGCTGTGGCCTTAAGTCTTGATGACCGGTAGAACGGTGGGCGTGTATTAGTTTTGAAACCATTTCACCGTACGTGCGGCGGTCCTAAGTGACCGGTTGGGGCGGTGTCAGTGTGTGATTTTTCCAAAGGCAGCGGGACGGGGAGAATACCCTGAGATGTTCCTGTGTTGAGTGAGTCAACCAGAGTGCCTGAGGATATGTATATGTGTAATGTTTTGATCAGAACCGAAGGGACCGTGGGCCAGAGAGAGTAAGTGCCCATTTGTCATGAAACGGCCGTGAACCAGAAAGAGTAAGTGTTCAACGTGACCGGTACCTGAGGGATCAGTAGTATATTACTCAATATGGATTCGAGGACTGTAGTGCCTTCTTGTCTTCGGACCGATTCCATGGAGAGAGTAAAAGAGTATTTTTGATTGCTATACATGCTGTGATATGTGTGTGGTATGTGTATATGAAATGAGACAGACTTGTGGAGTCTGTAAGGTTATACATGTATTATAACCTTGGCATAGTACGCCATGAGAGTAACCATCTAGATTCACCAACTTTGAGGACAAAGTTCCTAAGGGGGGTAGATTTTAATACCCCGGATCTAAAAATGGTGATTAAATTACTCTAATAAAATTATTAAGGGCCTAATGGTGCCTAAAGAGTATTGGTAAAAAGAATAAAACCAAAAGAAAGAGAAAACGCTTGAAAAGCGAAAAACGCTAAAATGCGCGTTAAATGAGTATAAGAGATATGATCTCGAGAGGGTCCGAGATGGATTCCTAAGGCTTAGTTAGGCCTAATAAGTATACGGGAATGATTCCCGAAGAAAACGGATCCAAATAATGGATTAAAACGATAACGGAGTTTAAAGCACGTTTTTCGAGAAAACCCGAAAACGTGACTTTAAGTGGTCAAATGGACCCGTAAAAATTATAGTTGATTAATAACTATAATTAAGTATTAATGGAAGCTTAATAGCCATTAAAAATGAAGAAACGAGAAAAATCCGAAAAACGGGCCCGGTTAGTGAATAGTGCCAAACCGGGTAAAATAACGAGCGTTTTCTGTAAGAAAATGAAAAACGCTCCAGCTCTCTATTATTGTGGGGGCCGGTTTTATTGGTGAGTCACCACTCACACACCTCTAAGCTAGTAAATAAGTAAGAAAGAAGTAAAGGAGGAGAGAGAAAAGTAAAAGCAAAAAGCATAAAACAATTTCCTCTCTCTCTCTTTCCTCCCATTCTCTTTTCTTCTTTCTCTCTTTCCCCTTCTTCACGATTTCTCCCTCTCCCTCTGTGTGCTGTACGCCATTGGAGCCAAGCAAGCTTCTCCACCTTCTCCTCCATGCCCAAGCTTCATCCTTGCTCCGAATTCAAAAATAAGTACATATTTGCGATCCTCTCATCACCCTCTACCTCATCCTCTCTTTCAAAACTCGAAAATGGTGAGTTTCATTTTCGTGGGTGTTGGCCATTTGAGGAGAAAAGCACATAATCTTGAAGCTTGAAGCTTCCCCTTTCTAGCAAGGTAAAGATATCCATGAAAAAGTCTTGTTTTCTTCATCTTGTACCTTGGCCGATTTTGGTCTCTAATGGAGCCTTGTTTATTTTCTCTTATGAGCATTGTTTCAATCCCTAAAAGCTTGGAGGGAGTTACTCTTTGATTCTTGATCAAAACCATCCTAGGGTTTCAAGGTAATCACCAATTTTAGAGCTTTAAGCATTTTAAATTAATGAGGTTAGGTGTTTTTACTTAAACTCATTTCTTGCCTTGTGTATTGAATGGGAGATGGGCAATTTCTTGGCCTTTGGCCGATTCTCAAGCAAGAGAAAAGAGAAGAGAAAGAAGAGGAGTGAAAAGAGTAAAGGCTTGTGAAGTTAAGGTAAATAAATTTACCTTGGAGCCTAACTTAATGTTTTAGCATTGGGAAGGGAAAATAAATAAAGGAATGAACCCAAACATGTGTGGAAATGTGATTTGTTGAGATGAGGATAATTGTGATGATAATGTGCTTGTATAGAAATAATACAAGTGAGAAAACATTTGTGAAATAAAGTGTTTGTTTATGAGTTATGAACTTTCTGGATTATGCATTGTGATGCATTTGTGGAAGTGATGAATGTTATGAATTGTATGTGTGCTGAGAACCCTTGTGGTTTGGCTAGTTTTAGGATGAATGATGTGAGGAAATGAGCTTTGGGTAATGTTAAGAGATGTAGCCAAGTTATGGCGAAATTTGTGTAGAAATTTAAGTGGATTGTGTATGGTTGTGAGTAAGTAATGACCTAGAGAAACTAGGTGTTGTTGGTGGTTGTTTTGGCTTAGAAAATCACCATGGGAATACTTGTTTAAAGAGAGGAGATTGATGCTAAAATCTGTAGCAAGAACTAGTGTGAATGCCTAAGGAGCTTTAGGAAGAATGAGAATTTAAGGTTTTTAGAGTGAGTCATGGAACTTGGTATGAGGTGTGCATTATCTTGGAAGTTTTGGAATGGTTAAATGAAGGAGAACAATAATGTAAGTATCAAGAGAGGTTAGAAAAATGCACAAGTGTGCATTAGTGCAAAAGGAGAATGCAAAATTGTGATTTTGGGCAAGAATTTGAGTAAGGGTTTAACCCATGATTTGAAGGGGTTTAGAGCATGATTAATGGTGATTAAACATGTAGAAATCTTGTGGAAAGATTAGGGAAAGATTGAGTGTGGATTAAGGGTTGAAATGGGGGTGAAAAATAATGTTTGTTTCAGGTTGTAGCAGGGTCCGGGACCTAGTCCATGGACAAGGACCCGGACCACCCCCTGTTTTTATGCCGAGAGCACACCCCTGCTTTGGTCCGGGACTATACTCCAGGACAAGGTCCCGGACCAGGTATTGTTTTTCACCCGAGAGTTTAGTAATGCTTTGGTCCGGGACTTAGATAGGACCAAGTCCCGGACCACCCCCAGAAACCCACGAGAGTATTTTAAAGGTTTTAGATGATGGGGATTTGAATGTTAATGATGTTATAAGATGTTAAGGCCTTGTTTGGTGACATGTAAAGGCCCTAGGAAGTGTGAAAGTGTTAGAAGTGATTGAGAAGTGAGAACTCAAATTAAAAAGTAAACCGAGAAACGGGATAACGGGGTAACTGCGGGAGTAACATTTTATTATGTTCCGTATATTAGTATTAATAATAATGTTGAAACATTATCAGAGAACCGTGCGTGACCCGAGCTTGGTGAGATGACACGGTAAAAGTAAAAACCCGGTGAAAGGTATGATTTTCTCATGCCCCGTATGCTAACCGAGTTACTCTGATTTGTGTGTTTGTGTGCCGGCTTAATCAAGATTAAAGCATGAAAATAATCCCTTGTTTGATTATGTATGCCTTGATGTATGTTGTTGAGCTAACATACTTGTATGCCGGTGTGGTCTAACTAGTGCATAGACCGACTCTTAGTGAGTATTGATTGACTAGAAACCCGTTGAACGGGTAGTCACATAACAATGGTATTATGCAAACACACAAGCTATCGATTAAAGTATAACGATAACAAAACATATGAACTCCCTAAAATGAGGAGATGTACGGGTTGAGTATATACCCGATAACGGTTAGAGAACCTTATTGAAACAATCCACGAAATAAATATGAGTGGAGAGATAATGACCTCCATCGAGAGGATTGAAGTTAGTCCAATAATGTAAACTATAAGAAAGGTAAAAGAGACCTAAGGGACTATGTACTCCCTTGAGATACTGGTCGACCTCTTATATGAGGATTTTACCCGGTATAAGAAAATATCCGAATGTACAAGCATATGATTGTGAGGGTAACACTTAAACCTAAGATTACCCGAATTTAAGTAAGTTCCCAAAGTCATTAGAAACATCGAGAATGATGCTTCTAGACTAATATACATGACATTACTATAACTCCGAGAGAGGAGTGTATGGGAACGAGAGTAGTCCGAGAGTAGTCGGACCTAAGTAAAAGAGATAGGAACTAAGAGAGAGTTCCGTGAGCTAGTTGAACCTTCCCACCATGCTAGACCCAGAGTAGGGTCGAAACCGGGGAAGTAAGACTATGCTAGAGAGCCATGAGTTTTGGCTTAAGTATGTAATAAGAGTAACAAGCGTGACGTAGGAGACCTGTAGTGTCTCGAGAATCTACAAGAGCTTGAGTATGAATAACCCAAGAGTGTGGGTGAGATAATGAGTATAAATAACCCGAGAGAAAGGGGTGAGTAGATATGAGTAACCCGAGAGAATGGGTAAGTATAAGAATGAGTAGCCCAAGAGAATGGGTGTGTATACGAATAAGTAACCCGAGAGAGCGGTGAGGTATTGAATAAGTAAACAAGGCATAGTGAGGAATAACCCTCAATGCCTAAGAGTAACCAGTTACCACTAACAACATTGTTATGTTAGTTAGGAATCGTGTTCCGTGATTGGATGTAGATTCCTTGTGTGATATACATATATATTGTATTGCCATGATGCATGTTGTTTGATTAAAATGAACTCCATGTATATCCGACCCAAAGTAGTCGGCGTACCGCGGTTAGCACGCGGTATATGCGAATTTCATGCGCAGCGTAAGCTGACCCCCTAGGGGGAACGTTTTTAGTGTGCAGGTACTTGAAGCTGACCACCGTTCGAGAGAGTAGGACGGGGACGGCTGTGAGCATGGGTAGTTAGATTGTAATTACTTATGCGTTTGAATGAGGTGTAAGTCCGAGTATGTTATCGGCATCCGTATATTGTAGACTCGGTATAGTAGAATATGATGAGTATTGTATTTGTATGAAGTACTCGGTTGTTCCAGTTCATCAGACCGTTACGGTATGTAAGAAAGGCCTGGTTAGCCACATGGGTGGCTAACGGCGTTGTTTCACCCCTCGTTGTAATTAGAGTTCCGCTGCGTGAGTAGGAGTAATTAGTAACAGTTTAAGAGGTAATGACGAGACTAACGGTTGGGGTGTTACACCAAGTCTTGGACCAGACCAATTTACAATGGAAATGTGTTTTTAAGCTGGTAGATGGAGGAGGCTTGTTGGGTAATGTTATTATAAGGTTGTTAAGAGTTGTTTGGTGGAGTTTTAAGGCCATTGGAGGTGTTAGCAAGTGTGAGTTAAAATGAGAAGTAAGTAACATAAGAGGTTAAGCTTAAACTACAATGACTTAGTGGTATTTAGTTGGAAATCATTAGTGATTAAGTAAGCTAGGTTAATTAAAAGTAATTAACCACCCAATTCGGTGAATGTTTTAGGGTTTGAGAATTTGGACTCCGGAGGAGAGTAAGCGACCGAACGACCAACGGTGAACAGTACAGTTCTTCTTGTGACCTTCTTGCTAACGAGGTGTCCCTCGGCTTGTGTGCTATTTGTTTATGTGTGCCGGCTAAACAAGATAAAGCATGCAACCGGAATATTATGTATATTGTATTGTTGTGTGATGTTGGAAAACTAACACAACTTACCGTGGGAACTTGCTAACTAACGTTTAGTAAGGAATTGAGTGAGATTAAGGAGCACTACCTAATTTTAGTTTGTTAATAACCGAAAGAGGTTTAACCAACAAACATTGTCTTGAGACTTCTACTAACTGGTACTTGGGGGGAGTGAGGAATCCGGGACTGACTCCGGTCATGCATGTAAAGGAAAGGGGGTCGGTATCTAAAGCGGATCCGACTTCCGCTTAAGGACTTGTCTTCGAACTTGTTGCCTAGGGTCGGTTGCCGACTTGGCTACATTGGACATCCAGTCCAAGGTAGGAGGCATTAAGATGGTGCGGTAGGATCACCTAAATCCTAAATTCTAAGATAAGTTGTTTATTCAACCAATGGAGTTAATAGCTCATTGGCTAGGGTTGCTTTTGACCCGACAAAAAAATAAACATTGAGATAAGATACAATCATTTCTATTTAAAGAATGGTTGTATTCTAAGATTAAGCTAAGGTTTGAGATAAGATACTACCATTTCTATTTAAAGAGTAGTTTGTATTCTAAGACTGAGATAAGCTACATCCATTTCTATTTAAGGAATGGGATGTTTTCTAAGACTAAGATAAGGACTAAGATTGAGGTAAGGTAAGGTTGGATTGAGAATAAGAGAAAACATAACTTCAGGAGTTAAATATTTGACTCACTAATTAAGGGAACGCATTTAAGTCATTCATTGTGATTGAACTTTGATTGTTCATAATTGGTTTGTTGTTTATTGCATTTTCTATTATGTTATGCATCTAATCAACCTCCATGCTATCGACAATTAGTCGTCGTAGCCACGTTAGCTTGGGGGCCATGAGAGGATCGTACCAGCATTCTTGCTGACCCCCTTTGGGGGCTGTTTTTACTACGCAGGTGAACGTCAGAAGGCGACCGTCATGAGAGTAAGATGGGGTAGACGTGTTACGGGTTAAATGTGACCTACGAGTTGTGCATGTACACTCGTATGGTACTTTGAGTTAGTAAGATGTATAGGATGTGGGGGATTATAAGGATGATATGTATTTGGTTAAGACTTGTAAATACTAATGTTCGGTATATTCTGTTAAACAGACCGTGGCAAGGTCCTGGAATGTATTTGAATCCACTGCAGTGTTTGTATATATGGTGATAAGTTTGTGATAACCATGATTGGATCAAGATGGGGTGTTACAAAAAGTGGTATCAGAGCGTAGTTACGCTCTGATGACAGGAATTACCGAACTTAGGAGGATACTGAGTTAGAATTTGAAGTTATGGGTTAAGGGTTGAGAGATAGAGTGAGAGGTGTGTTAGTTAGGACTTCCCGGTGTTTACTGAATATCCATAGTACCTAGACCCGCCCTCCACATCCCTTGCTTGAATTACGGGAAACAAACGCCAGAGAGAAGAAAGCCTTCTCTTACTCGGGGAAACCCGATCTGGCAGATAGATAACAGTAAGCAATACGAGAAACACACCGTTGTACAACTGTTTATGAGAACTTGAACGTTTTTAATGGAGCGCGACAGTGAAACAGGCACTACCAATGGAATTCCATCAGTAAAAGAACGGAAATTACCGGCAACATGGGTCGACATGCTACGCAGTCGAGATAACCTGCTATACAAACAATAAGAGAAGCTCTACGAGTGCAATGGATAAGAAAAGATAAGCGACATGAGTACCGGACAGTGGTCCGAATGAGCATAGCAGTGGGATAATACAAAGCAAGAGAATTAAGACTACCGGAAAGTCCAGTTAGGAATGGGGACTCCAAACCCCATACAATGAGGGAGGTTACAAACCTAATCGACATAGCACAGACGACGATAAAAACGCGTACAATATGGATATTAAAATAGGACTACGATGTAGTGTCTAAAAGAGGATCACTACTTAGTAACCACAACAAAATGCGTGAAGACGGGAGTGAGGATTAAGACATAAGTAAGTAACGAGGGGTTCCCTCAGAAAGAGGAACGCCCTGATAAATGACAGTACTGTCAACACAACCGGGAATTGCCAAAAGGTTAGTTATCCAGGATAAGAGAATGTCGAAGGAGTCCCGGGGACTACCAAAGATATAGAAATTAGGTGGAAGTACCACTACCGACGCACACAGTACTGGTAGCCCATCTTGCATGGCGCACTTGCCATAGCAAGTGATACCACGGTTAAGTTATACGGGAAGCCATCATGGCGAGATAGTGGAGCATTACAATTTTGATACATATTAATATCGGATTGCAAATCCATAAGAACGAGAGAATAAGACCTTGGAAAGGCATGACGGCCTGGCCATGATAAGATGAGTCGACACACCAGTCAGCGGGGAGCTGAAGCTGGATGGAATACTAAATGGAATAGATATTAGCAACAGTACAACCTACTACAACAACAACAACGAACGGTACGGGTAAGAACACTGATCCCGAAGAAAAATCTAAGAGTCGCTCAGAGATCCGAGCAAACCACTATGTAAGCAATAACATACAAGGAATGTATTATAAGATACCATTGAGATTGTTGACACAACGTCTTCCAACAGAACGAGATAAGACACCCAGAATGATCACTAAGAATATCAGTAATAAACATTCTTCATTGAAGATGTTGGTAAACCCCGGAAACAGGGACAGAGGGAATAAACTTAAGCAGTAAGGTTTAGAGACATACAACCCCGAAAGAGGATAGCTCAGAGGACTACCCCCACAGAGCGGGCATAGTCGAGCCGAACAAATTGATGAATGACAATTAAAATGGGTTGCCTAACTCATTAACACCCAAGCATGATTAATCACCAACGGGTGGTGTAGTCAACGAGAGTTGAACGAAGCGTTAGGATGGAATCACATGATAACAGGATAAATATCCAACTGGGACACCGAGCTGAGTAACGCCGGCTTATAACTCGAGTGAGGGTAACAAAGACACTAAGAAACCTCAGATCACCTAAATAAACTTCCATAGCAGGAAGCAGGATGCGACAACTTACCATGAAACCCGATACTACGTTTAATATGTAACCTAATGGTGGATAGTGTTCAAAGAACCAGTGACTTACGAGGATAACCTACGGATGAGTAAGAATACAAGGAGTGAACCGAGCACCGGCTCTCACCCAATGACATTAAGCACTAAGAACCTACGAGCCAAAGATGTTAACTACATCAGAGCCCAAGGCGCGGTAAGTTGTAAGAGAGCTTATTTAAGCCACGAAGGAACTACAATTCGTAGATATAAACGGTTATCAAACCTATAACTTAGATTGTGGAAAATAATGCCAGGAAAGGGCACCAATGAGAATATTGAGATAATGCTATTGACAGGGGCGGAGAACGAACCATTCCTTTTAGGGTGGGGATACCTCTCCTTATTGTGAGGCCATGAGTGGAATAAACCCCTCAAAAAGGGTTTTCACTTATTAGAGATATAATACGCTTTTGTTAGGAAATGGAGACCGTAAACCTCGAGATTACCTTAGAACATACCAGATACACTTGAGTAGTAAGGGAGGCTGCATAGACAGACCTCATATCCAACACCCGGGATTTAAAAGTCAGTAACATTGTGAGTGCACAGTTTGGCACGTCAGGTGACCAACGCTCAGAAGAGCTTGTGATTCAACGGATGACTTCTTCAGTAACCGGTTAAATTACTTGGTAAATAACATCATAAGAGATGAAAGAACATGAGAGAAACTGACCTACTTACGAACCCGAGATTGGAGCAAACACCTTCATATTAAGAGATAACCATTTTACAACACGGTACGCCAACCGCCAAACACCGAAATTAGGGAACCCCCAGTGTGTTTACACCAGGAAGGAATTAAGTATAAGATAAGATGTTAGAATAAATAAATGAGTAAGTAGTTGCACCGTCAATGGGCAACAGAGCAAAGGCAAACTACCACGGTAGCAAAGGTCCTGAGGACAATACATATATAAGTGGATTAAGTCATGGTGCGCAGTAAAGCGACCATCATACATAAGCAGTCAAATATTAACACTGAGGCAATTAGATTTATGAGCTAAAATCGACATAAGTAAGGAAATAAGATGGTAGACGAACTGTGCATTGATGTCAGTAGTCTAGACCTGGTGAGGTAAGATTCACAGGAAGCACGCTGTCCACTCCTTAAGGAACTGGAAGTGCAATGCTAGTAGATCAAAATATGAGAAACAAGAAAAGAGGCTCTATGGAAAGAGACCTCAGTTACTAAGAGATCGAGTCAGCAAGGAATATAGAAAGGAGCTAGAGCATACCATACCCAAAAACACAATAAATGGATTTCCCTTGATTAAGTTCAAGAAGAACAATAAGTGTTATTATGGAATGATGAAAGAGGAGATCGATACCAGAATACTTCATAATTAGCAATAGCTAACGTGTGACGGACACTACGAGTTTACTTAAATGAGATGTGGGACGACTGCACCCCACAGGGGCTTGCAGGCCTGGCGGACTCATTTATGAGTTAGTCGGGTAAGTAGTAATGTAATAGTAAGGTACCCCATGCATGTAAACGAGTGGTGTAAGTAACACGGGAAGTAGTCGACTCCGTACCACGGTCAACGACGCAAGATCAGACAAGAGCAGCTACTACCACAAACAGTCAAAGGGAAGAAATACCAACAACACAAAGGAATCAGA